>ML438034.1:2348-78757 GCA_005239525.1 Nicotiana knightiana
AGTTTGATCATTATCACCATTGTTGTTATTGGATCTTTCTGGGGATTGTTCCCTCGAACCACGTGGGGTTCCTGAAGGCGATGGAACTGGGGTTCCACTCCTTTGCTGGTTGTTGTCGTTGGAGTTTTACATAATTCAGAGGATATCACTTGAAAAGTAAACAAATATTATCAAGTTCCCGGTCATGGAACCAATTTGTTTAACCAAAGAATTAGACCCTTTGACTAAAGCTTATTTTTTAAGATGAATACAGGTTACTGATAATCAAGGTAATGGAGAAAAATGAATAATAGACAATATTGCAGAAATATAGAAAATCGAAGTTGATTGTATTCGAGAATCAGATGCCTTTACAAGCTGTATTCCCCTCCCTTATATAGGAGATTCTTATAACGTACGACTCTTGCTATTGTTACTCATTAATGACTAATTATGACATTAATGAGGCATTTACAAAGGATAACGGTAATTGGGGATCGGTTACATAACGTTTGAGTAATCAATTGTGGGTCCTTGAATCTGCCTGTATCTTTGTCTAAATTTATTATGACCGTGCCTCTCTCCCATTTTGATCAAGTTGAGTTTCCCGTGGCTGATAAGTTCGTGGGTTTACTGAACTGTGCCTCTTTGTACCGTACCTCTTCAAAGAATCACATCCAGCTATCGTATTTTCCTGTGTCCATGTGACTCGCTGAGTTGTCAAAAGTTGGCTTACGTGTGAAACTTTTTTTTACCAATACAGTGATATTGGTCGAGTATATAGCCAAACAAAAGGTATACCTTGGAACGGGGTTGACCCCCGAACTCAGGAAAAAACTCATTCAATTTCTTATTGATAACATGGATTGCTTTGCATGGTCCCATTTAGACATGACAGGAATCCCACCAGAGATAACAACTCATCGGCTGAGCCTGGATCCCAAGTTCAGACCGATAAAGCAAAAGAGAAGGCCCCAGTCCGAGGAAAAGCACGCCTTCATCAAGGACGAGGTAACTAAACTTCTCAATATAGGGTCCAAAAGACTCTTTTTCCCTTGCCTAACATCGATCGAATGATCGATGCCACAACCGACCACAAGATTCTTACCTTTCTCGACGCCTATTCTAGGTACAATCAAATCCAGATAGACCCCGAGGATCAAGAAAAGACTTCTATTATCACTAAGTATAGGACCTATTGTTATAATGTAATGCCCTTCGGGCTAAAAAATGCCGGAGCTTCATATCAATGCCTAGTTAACAAGATGTTCGAAGAACATATAGGTAAATCAATGGAAGTTTACATTGACGATATGTTAGTTAAGTCCCTGCGTGCAGAGGACCATTTGACTCATTTGCAGGAGACATTCGAAATCTTTAGGAAGTACAACTGAAGCTTAACCCCGAAAAGTGTGCTTTCGGGGTCAGCTCGGGCTAATTCCTCGACTTCATGGTGTCAAATAGGAGAATCAAGATCAACCCCGATAAGATTAAGGCCATCGAGGATATCACCATCGTGGACAACGTAAAATCCGTTCAGAGGCTAACAGGACGGATAGCTGCCCTGGGCCAATTCATTTCGAGGTCATCAAATCGAAGCCACAGGTTCTTTTCATTACTCAAAAAGAAAAATGATTTTACATGGACCCTGGAATGTCAACAAGCATTAGAGGAATTGAAACGATACCTATCGATCCCACCTTTGCTCCACACTCCAAAGGCAGATGAGAAGTTGTACCCATACTTGGCAGTGTGTGAGATAGAGGTAAGTAGTGTGTTAGTTCGAGAAGAACAAGGTACATAATTTTCAATTTATTACGTGAGTCGGACCTTAGAAGATGCTGAAACTAGGTATCCTCACTTAGAGAAACTGGCACTTCCATTAATAAGCGCATCTAGAAAATTAAAGCCATATTTTCAGTGTCATCCCATATATGTGATCACCACTTATCCACTCCGAAATGTTTTACACAAGCCTGAATTATCGGGTCGATTGGCCAAATGGGCCGTCGAACTTCGCGGGTATTGAATATCAACACCGAACGACCATTAAGTGTCAAATTTTAGCAAACTTTATGGCCGATTTTATGCCTACTCTCGTACCCGAAGTGAAAAGGAACTTCTACTTAAATTGGGTACTTCATCGAGGGTATGGACCTTCTTCACGGTCGGTGCCTCGAATGTGAAAAGGTCCGGGCTCGGTATTGTTTTGAAACCGCCTACGGGCAATGTTATTAGACAATCCATTAAAACTTCCAAATTGACTAACAACGAGGCCGAGTATGAGGCTATGATTGCAGGTCTCGAGCTAGTTAAAAGCTTGGGGGCAGAACTAATCGAAGCTAAGTGCGAATCCCTACTGGTGGTCAATCAGGTAAACGGAACCTTTGAAGTTCGAGAAAATAGGATGCAAAGGTACTTAGACAAATTGTAGGTAACCGTGCACCATTTTAAAGAATGGACTCTACAACACGTCCTCAAGAGCAAAACACCGAGGCCGATGCACTTGCCAATTTGGGGTCATCGGTCGAAGAAGATGAGATCATCTCGGGGACTGTCGTCCAACTCTCGAGGTCTGTGATCGAGTAAGGACATGCTGAAATAAACTCTACGAGTCTGACTTGGGACTGGAGAAACAAATACATCGAATATTTGATGAATAGGAAACTCCTGTCGGACCCAAAAGAATTGAGGGCCTTACGGACCAGAGTCGCTCGATTCACATTACACAAAGATAGAACATTGTACAGAAGGACGTTTGATGGTCCATTGGCGGTATGCTTTGGACCGGTAGATACTGACTATGTTTTACGAGAAATCCACGAAGGCACTTGCGGGAACCACTCTGGCACCGAGTCACTAGTTTGAAAGGTCATCAGAGTAGGATATTATTGGATAGAATGGATAATGACTCTAAGGAGTTCGTTCGAAGATGCGATAAATGTCAAAGGTTTGCACCGATAATCCACCAGCTCGGCGAACAACTTCACTCGGTCATATCCCCATGGCCATTCATGAAGTGGGGAATGGACAATGTCGGTCCTCTGCCATCGGCCCCACGTAAATCTAAGTTCATATTATTTATGACTGACTATTTCTCTAAATGGGTTGAAGCACAAGCTTTCGAAAAAGTTAGGGAAAAAGAAGTGGTCGACTTCATATGGGATCACATCGCATGTGGATTCGGGATACCTGCGAAAATAGTATGTGATAATGGCAAATAGTTCGTCGGCGGAAAAGTAACAAAATTCCTCGAAGATCACAAAATAAAAAGGATACTATCAACACCGTATCACCCTTGTGGGAACAGACAAGCCGAATCAACGAACAAAACTATCATCCAAAACTTGAAGAAAAGGCTAAACGAAGCCAAAGGGAAGTGGAGAGAAAAATTTTCCGAGGTCCTATGGGCGTATCAGACAACATCGGAGTCCAGTACCAGAGCAACTCCATTTTTCTTAGTATATGGCTCTGAGGCCTTGATACCGGTCGAAGTCGGAGATCCCAATGCCATATTTCGATATGCAACAGAGGAATCAAACCACGAGGCCATGAGTACCAGCCTCGAGTTGTTAGATGAAAGATGAGAAGTTGCACTCGTTCGAATGGCAGCACAAAAGCAATGGATCAAGAGATAATACAACAAAAGAACTAACCTTCGACATTTCAGATTCGGGGAATTGGTCCTAAGAAAGTCACCATCAACACTCTAGACCCTAATGAAGGGAAACTCGATCCTAACTGGGAAGGACCCTATTGTATTGGTAAAAAAGAGCTTCACACATGTAATAAATCTTGATGACTCAGCAGTCTACGTGGTGTAATGAAGACACGACAGCTGGACGGGACTCTATGAAGAGGTATGAGGCAAAGAGGCATGGCAAATCACACCCACGGGTTAACTAGCTACGGAAGTCTCAACTTGATTGAGAAGATGGAGAGACCCAGTCAAAATGTATCTGGGAAGAATAAAGGGGCAGATTAAGAGATCTTCAAATTAGTGATCCACACGTTACACAACATTCACGCAATAGTTACGATTACTCATTGTAACGTTACATTAATGTCATAATTAGTCATTAATGCTCAATCACTGCAAAGGGCAGACGTTATATTAGAAAATTCCCTATATAAGGGAGTAAATATAACCTGTAAAGATCATCCGAACTACTATTGCAATACACTTTACTTTTCTTGCATCTCGTTGATTTTTTCTTTATCTAATTACTTACAATAATCAGTCTTGCCTTGGTTATCAGAAACCGTGTTCATCCTAAAAATAGCTTTGGTAAAAGGATAAATTGGTTTCGTTACCGGGAATCTTATAATCTTTGTTTGCTTTTCAAGCGATATCCTCTGAACTATGTCGAACTCCAACGACAACAACCAGCAAAGGAATGGAACCCCAGTTCCATCTCCTTCAGGAACCCCATGTGGTTCAAGGGAACAATCCCCAGAAAGATCCAATAACAACAACGATAATAATGATCAAACGGTAGAACAAGATCAGGTAAAGCAAATGAATGCAGAGTATCTGAGCCAGGCTCTGGAAGAATTTGCGAGGGGATTACCAGCAACGTCACCTGCACCACTGACACCACCCCCCAATAATACCATCACCGTGGAAAATCCTTAGTCTGGGTTGGCAAACTCAGGAAGGGGAGATACTTCTAATGAATCTCTCGAAGCGAGACCAGGTATGTCTAATAACTCTGAAGTACAGACTTTATTACTAACTTTGCAGAAACAGGTGAAGGAACAAAACGATCGAATCGAAAAAATTCCTGGAGTACCACCTGTTATCAAAGGCATTGACGTTGATAGACATTCTCAACAACCTTGGAAACCAAGCGCTGCACCCGTACCTATTCCAAAGAAGTTTAAAATGCCTGACGTTCCTAAGTATGACGGGACAACCAACCCATGCGACCATGTGACTGGTTTTACCACTGGAGTGAAGGGCAACGACTTAACAAAACAAGAAATTGAGTCGGTCCTAGTTAAAAAGTTTGGAGAAACACTTACCAAAGGGGCGCTACCTGGTATTCACTTCTCCCTGAAAACTCTATTGATTCTTTTGCTGAGCTTGCAGACTCTTTCATAAAGGCACACTCCGGTGCACAAAAAGTCGAGAAAAGGATGAAGGACATCTTTAAAATAAAACAAGGAGACACGAAACTACTTCATGAGTTTGTAGACAGGTTTCAACGAGAAAGAATGCAACTACCAAGGGTGCCTGATAATTGGGCAGCCATGGCATTTGCAAGTAATTTAATGACAAAAGTTCAGAAGCCACGAGGAGACTCAAGGAAAGCTTGAGAGAATTTCCAGCTACAACGTGGAACGATGTTTATAACAGGTACAGTACTAAAATTTGAATGGAAGAAGATACCATTACTCGTTCGAAAGATGAAGATTATACCAGATCCAGACGTTCCGAATCAGACAGGAGATCAGGTCAAAATAGGTAAGATCCTTACTTGGGACCATCGGGACGTGAAACTCGTCCCAGGTTCGAAAACACCAGGTCAGATTGTAGACCACCAAGCAGAGATGCGGGCTCGCCCTCATCCAGATCCAGAAAGGATCGAGATGAACGACCTAGAGATAATGCACGAATTGGGGATCACACCTTCAATGTAAGTACCTCCGAACTAATTTCAGTATTAAGAAATATGGGTGATAAGGTTCGATGGCCCAAAGAGATGAGGTCAAACCCGAATAAGAGGAACCCAGATCTCTGGTATGAATTCCATAATGATCATGGACACCAGAACTGCAGATTGAAGATTTTTGCAAGGTGAGGTAGAACAATTATTGAAACAGGGCTATTTAACAAAATTGTTTAGTGAAAAAGGTAAACAGGCATACATGAAGAACATACAGGAGCCCCCAAAACCTCCATCTCCAAAACGAACCGTCAACGTGATACACGAAGGTGAAGAAGTAAACGGAGTGGTCTGCAAAGCGGCCACGAAGTTCACAATTACACACGGAAAGAGGGTTCGTGAAAATCTGAAAGCAGACGATATAACCTTCGATGATGCAGATATCGGCAGATTAATGCTTCCTCACAATGATGCTCTGGTAATATCTTTACTTATTCATGACACTAACGTAAAAAGAGTGTTGATTGATCCATGTAGTCCAGTCAATATTATTTTGCTAAGAGTCGTGGAAGAAATGCTATTGGGAATCAAGTAATCCCGAAGTCACGAGCCATATCAGGGTTTGATAACTCTACGGTTATAACCAAAGGGGAAACTGAACTTAGCACTTATGTTGAGGGAGTAATCAAAAATACGAGGTTCCAAGTCATCGATACTAACATGGCTTATAACGTAATCATGGGAAGGCCATGGATCTACGACATGAAAGAAATACCCTCCACCTTGCATCAGGTGATTAAATTCCCCTATGAATGGGGGATTCAGCAAATTAGAGGCGATCAGTAAACCGCGAGAAATATAAATTTCGTGGTACACTACAAAAAAAAAAGTAGAGGTGGAAGAATCAAAGGATAAGGGAATCTCCCAAGCAGGTAACACCGCCCAAACAAGCATGGAAGAAACTACTACCCAAATAGGTACGAAAGGTATTATTGCTGAAACAAGTATGAAAGAAGATACTCACGAGAAGGTGAATCAAGTCACCATGGAAGATGCATTGGACCACACGGATGTAGATTCTAGACCAGACGTCATCCATGAACCAGACGAAGAAGAGCACATCAAAAAAACTACGGAAGAGCTCGAAGTTGTTCCATTGTTTGAACAAAAACCTGAACAGAAAGTGTATATAGGCACGAGGCTGAGCCCCGGTCTAAGAGGTAAGTTAATTGATTATTTAAAGGCTAACGTAGATTGATTTGCGTGGTCCCACTCAGATATGACAAGTATCCCACTAGAAGTGATGACTCATAAACTAAATGAAGATCCATCCTTCGTACCTGTTAAGCAGAAGAAAAGAAAGCAAGGACCATTCAAGAACCAAGTGATTGACGAAGAGGTACAGAAACTCTTGAAAATTGGTTCAATACGAGAGGTAACTTACCCTAACTGGCTAGCTAACACTGTGGTAGTACTTAAAAAGAATGGAAAATGGAGAGTATGCATAGATTATACTGACTTAAATAAAGCATGCCCTAAAGATTCATTCCCATTACCACATATAGATCAAATGATTGATGCCACCGCAGGTCATGAATTGATAAGCTTTCTAGATGCGTATTCTGGTTATAATCAGATTAAAATGGATCCCTCAGACGAGGAAACAACCTCATTTATTAAAAACAGGGGGACTTATTGTTATAAAGTCATGCCTTTTGGCTTAAAAAACGCTGGAGCCACCTATCAAAGGCTAGTGACCAAGATGTTCCAGGAACATCTGGGAAAAACGATGGAAGTTTACATCGATGACATGCTGGTAAAATCAACACGGGCGGAAGACCATTTCCAGCACCTCTCTATTACCTTTGACATTTTATGCAGGTATAATATGAAGCTGAATCTAGAAAAAAGCGCTTTTGGCGTAGAATCAGGTAAATTCTTGGGTTTTCTTGTATTAAATAGGGGAATAGAAGTGCAAAAGGAAATTTTGTCGCAAAATGCTCTTGGCGCACAATAAGCCAAGGCAGGCTAACATGCACCACTGATGGCAAGGAAGAGAAGGCAAGCAACGACGGCGACCGGTGTGACTATGCCGGTAAACTCTGTAATACAAACCCTTACTCCATTAACCTTTGGAAATTTATTACTAACTGGGTTTAAACCAATTGATGAGGAAATTGATCTAGCTGAGAAGGAGGAGATGAACAGAAACCAATGGAACAGTAATTGTGCGACTACTGTAATTGAGCATCAGAAGAACAAGGAGCAGCTACCAACGAGCCCAAAACGTCTTCAATTCTCTAAAGATGGGTCATCGAGACAGAATATAGATCTAGATCTGGGAAATGCAGAGATGGGAAAGGATAGAACAGTACATACAAAAGAGGTCAGGATGTAGAATAGGAACTCGCAAATGGGTATGAGGCTGGATTATGTACCGCCAAGCCATAGAGAAGGTAAAATGATAATAAAAATTGAGGAAGAAGATGTGACTGAACTAAAGGATTATTGGGATAATGCTTTAATTGGATATGTACTGGGGGATACACCATATGAGAAATCTATGGTGAAATACATTGAAACAGTTTGGGACTTTGTAGACCAGCCTCAAGTACTATATCATCAAGATGGCTACTATGTGTTCAGATTTAAAAAGGGAGAAGATAAGGAAGCTGTAATGCAAGCAGGATTTTACACTTATCACAACAAGCCACTGATACTGCAGAATTGGGAGAGAGATTTTCATTTTGATCCTAAGTGTATCACCACTATTCCACTTTAGATTCAATTACCTAGCCTATCAGTAGGATACTGTACTACAGATGCCTTGAGTAAAGTGGCAAGTGTTGTAGGATTGCCAATGTATACATATAAATACACAGCTGACTTAGGGAAGATATCCTATGCAAGGGTACTAGTGAAAGTGGATATAACAAAACCATTTGTGGAGACAGTTGAAATCATAACTCCTACGAGTGTGAAACAACAGGAAATTGTGTATGAATGGAAGCCAAAGTTCTGTACTGAATGTTTACACTTTGGACATGAACTGATTGAATGCTGGAAATTGAATAAGAAGGAGGAGAATGAAGAATTCCAACTGCCTAGAAGAAGAAATAGAGGCAGAAGAAAGAGAATCATTCAAGAGTGGAAACCAAAGGAACAACAAGGAAAGGAAGAGAAGAATGAAGTATCAGGTGAAATACAACAACCTATAGAAAATGATAAGGTGACACATCAAAGTGGCACAGTTCAAAGAGGAAAAATAGTTTTGAATACAGCGGAATGAAGAACAAAACAGCTCCCTAAGCAACCATGGTAGAAGTGTAGGTCCAAATAGATTCACAGTGCTAGATGAGATAGGACACACAGATGAACAGGGAGGAGGCATGGATCATGATCCTACACAACACCCGCCATGATCATAAGCACATAGAATATAAGAGGGCTAAATAAGCCCTATAAGCAAAAAGAGTTGAAAATCTTTTTGCAGAAGAATAAGATTGATATCCTAGGACGTCTGGAAACCAGAGTTAAAGAAAAAAAACTCAAAAACAATACTATATACAATAGCAAAGGATTGGGGATATTATTGCAATTATGCTAAAGCTGAAATGGCAGAATATGGTTGATATGGAAGTTAAACTTATCAGTGGATATGATGCAAGTTCATGAATAATGTATTCACTGTAGAGTTACTGATACAATAAATGGGAACCAGATAATATTGTCAGTGGTGTATGCTAGAAACAAGATTCAGGAGAGAACAAACTTATGGGAAAAGCTGAAAAGAATGGGAGGACTGACTCAACTTCCATGGATCATAAGTGGTGACTTTAATAGTGTTCTGAGTACTGAAAGATAGATTGGGGCAGCCAGTTACTATGAATGAGATAAAGGAGTTCAAGGAGTGAATTGATGCTATACAGTTAACCCCTTTGAAGACAAAAGGATATTTTTATACTTGGTGCAATAAGCAACAAGCAGCTGATAGGGTGTACAACAGAATTGATTGGGCCTTTGGTAACTTTGAGTGGATCAGAGAATATGGACATGTGGAAGCTGTTTGTTTGGAACCTGGAGTATCAGATCACTCTCCTATAGTGATTCAAATATGGAAAAGGAAAAACATATACCATAAACCATTTAATATATATATGGTGACAATGGAACACAGAGAGTTCAAACCTATGGTAGACGATATATGGAGGCAGAAGATGGATTGTGATCCTATGGAAAGTATATGGAAAAAATTGCAGAAGCTGAAATTGATTTCAAAAGGATTGAATAAGGAGATGAAAAGCTATGAGAGAAGACTGAATCAAACTAGACAGAAGCTAGAACATGTGCAAAATAGTCTGAAGATCAGTCCCTTAAACCAAGAACTGATTGAAGAAGAAAAACTGACATTACATGAATTAGAGATGTGGAGCATAATAGAGGAAAGAATCTTGAGGCAGAAGTCAAGAGTGAATTGGATAGACTTTGGAGATTCAAACTCCAAGCATTTCTATGCTCAGTTGAAGATGAGAACAAGCAGGAACTCAATAACTTTTGTCTACAATGCAGGAGGAATTAGAGTTACAGAACCTCAAGAAGTAGAAAATGAATTTGTTACCTTCTTTAAGCAACTCATGGGGACAGATACTGGGATTAAGCCATGTCCAAATTCAAAAGTCATCAAAGAAGGAGTATGCATATCAATGCAGTAGCAACTAGAGTTAATACAGGAAGTAACACATGAAGAAATAGATGAAGCAGTAAAAGACATGCCAAATGAAAAAGCACCAGGAGTTGATGGATTTCCAGTCGAGTTTCTTAAAATTCATTGATGAAGTCAGACAAGAGGTATATGAAGCAGTGGAATTCTTTTTCAAGACATGCAAGATGAAGAAAGCTTGGAATTACACAGCCATAACATTGATTCCCAAAGGACCAACCCCTACTACAGTGAAAGACTATAGAGCAATAGCCTGCTGCACTACTGTTTACAAAGTTATTGCAAAAATTCTGACCAGAAGGATAAAGAAGTTAATAGATAGCATAATTGGGAAAGCACAATCGGCGTTCATAGAGGGGAGAAGCATTGTGGATAATGTTTTGTTTAGTCACGAATTGTTTAATGGCTACAACAGGAAAGAAGGATCACCAAGTTGTATTCTCAAGGTTGATTTAAAGAAAGCATATGACTCACTTGATTGGCAATTCTTAAGACATATGCTCACAGAACTTGGTTTTCCTCAGAAGTGCATTGGATGGATTATGGAGTGTGTGACAACAGTGTCGTACTCATTAACACTTAATGGAGGACTCACAAAACCTTTTCCTGCTAAGAGAGGTATTAGGCAAGGAGATCCTATGTCTCCTTACCTATTTGTGATTGCTATGGAGTACTTGCAGAGGGAGATGAATACATTGAAAATGCAGAAGGAGTTCAAGTTTCACCCAAAATGCAAGAAGCTGGGAGTAACACACATATGTTTATCTGACGATTTGTTAATGTTTTGCAGGGGTGACAAACAATCAATTAATGCATTGCAGAACACTTTTGATAATTTTTCAAAGGCAACAGGACTAAAAGCAAAGACAGAGAAGAGTTCACTATATATGGCTAGGGTAACTCAGAAATTCCAAGAAGAGATGATTCAACTTACTGGATATGTAAAGGGCAGTCTGCCTTTTAAATATCTGGGAGTCCCATTGTCTACAAGGAAGCTGAATATACATCAATGTATGCGTTTGGTCGAGAAAATCACAGACAAGGTAAGGTGTTGGTCAGCTAGAATGTTATCATATTCTGGAAGGGTGCAGCTAATCAAATAAGTCCTATTTGGTGTACAAACATATTGGGCACAAATCTTCTTAATTCCAAAGAAGATCATGAAGATGATAGAGACTATTTGCCGAACATTTCTATGGACTGGATCAAATGAATTCTCCAGGAAAGCTTTAATAGCATGGGACAGAATATGCCAACCTAAAGTAGCAGGTGGACTAAATGTGATCAATATAAAAATTTGGAACAAAGCAGCAGTGATGAAACACCTGTGGGCATTGACTAAAAAGAAGGATGCACTATGAATTAGATGAGCTCATACATACTACATAAAGAGCAGAAGTACACACACCTAAAGTTGCAGCATGGGTGGTGAGGAAGACAATTGAAACAAAAGAAGATGTACTGATGATCAAGACAGATCAACATGACATTGCAACTATTCTGGGGAAGTTTGAGAGGCGAGGTAAATTCCAGATACATAAGGCACATGTACAGCTGCAGCCTCAATTCAGTAGGGTGGAATGGAAAAGTATACACTTGCACTCACAAATTCATCCAAGATTCAAGTTTCATCTATGGTTGGCTATTAATCAAAGATTAGCAACTATAGAAAGGCTTGCTAAATTTCGCATACAAGTGCAGACAGAGTGTGTATTATGTGGGCAAGATGAGGAAACGTTTGAGCATCTGTATTTTGACTATCAGTGTACAAACAAACTGTGGGAGAGGATTTTGAAATGGTTAGGATACACAAGACAGATAAAGGAAAGTAAGCATGAATTGAACTGGATCAACAGCATGGCAAAGAAGAAAGACTGTAAAGCAGAGATGACCACAGAAACTTTTGCAATGGTTGTGTATTGCATATGGCGTGAAAGAAATGCTATGAGATTCAACAAAGGGAGATACAATATAGATGGAATATGCAAGGATATTGCAACGCATATACATATACAGGGAAGGAAGAAAATTAAATGGGGGCCAGGATTGAAACATGTAGATAATATGCCTTAGTATAGAATGTAGTATGCTTGCTTAGTATAGGTATACTTGTAATTGAAATGGGAGATTAATGGTCAGCGTTAATCTAGTTTTGTAATGACTTTTTTGATGGAATAAAAGTAAATTTTCGTAAAAAATAAAATAGGGGAATAGAGGTAAATCCTGATCAAATTAAAGCTATAGAAGTAATACCTGATGTACTTATAAACAAAAAAGAAGTTCAAAGACTAACGGGAAGAATTGCAGCCTTATGACGATTTATTTCCAAATCTTCCGAGAAAAGTTTTAAATTCTTTGTATTTCTCCAAAAGCAAAATTGGTTCGAATGGACTGAAGAATGTCAACAGGCTCTCAAAGACCTAAAGTCTCATCTATCAAAACCTCCGTTGTTGTCAAAGCCAAAGGAGTGGGAGAGGTTGTACGTCTACCTTGCCGTCTCGAAAATTGCTGTAAGTGCAATATTGGTAAGGGAGAATAAAGGTAAACAATCTCCTATTTATTATGTAAGCAAGACATTACTAGATGTTGAAACTAGATATCCACATCTAGAAAAGTTAGCCTTAGCTCTAATCATGGCATCTAGAAAATTAAGGCCATACTTTCAATGTCATCCAATCACAGTTGTGACCTCGTATCCATTAAGAAACATACTGCATAAGCAAGAACTATCAGGAAGATTAGCCAAATGGTCCATAAACTTAAGTGAGCATGAAATAATATATCAGCCTAGGACTGCAATCAAGTCTCAGATCTTAGTTGATTTTGTCGTTGACTTTAGTAATAACATTGTCCTTGAAGTGGAAAAAGAGTTACAACTCTTCAATGGTGCTAATCTGGGTCTATGGACCCTTTTTAACGATGGTTCTTCCAATATAAAAGGTGTCGTCTTAGGCATAGTCTTAATATCACCCACGGGTGAAAAGACACGATAGGCTATCAAATGTTATCCTATAACTAACAATGAAGCAGAGTATGAAGCTGTCATTGCAGGACTAGAACTTGCACGAGAGCTTTCAATCGAGCAAATCATAATCAAAAGCGACTCCCAACTAGTAGTAAATCAAATGCAGGGGACTTACATCGCTCGAGAAACTCAGATGCAACAATATATGGAAAAGGAACGAGAGCGCGTGAGACAATTCAAAACATGGAAGTTAATACAAATACCTAGATAGGAAAATGCAAAAGCAGATGCATTAGCTAACCTCGCAGCAGTCACAGAAGTAACAAACAAAGACAATGCAATTGTCGTTCATCTATTCCATTCAGCGATCGACCAGGACAGGAATGAGGTAACTTTCAACAATTTAACATGGGATTGGAGAAACGAAATCTTAAATTTTTTGCAGAATGGCACCGTACCTGAAGACAAGAAAACATCTCAAGCACTTCACCGCAAAGTTTCATGGTACTACCTCATTCGCAACTCATTATATCGCAAGATGTTCGGAGGGACCCTAGAAAAAAGCCTCGGACCTAACCAAACGGAGTTTATGATGAAAGAAGTCCACAAAGGACACTGTGGAAATCACTCAGGGGCGAGATCCTTGGTAAAAACCCTAATCAGAGCTGGATACTATTGGCCTAAGATGGAAGAAGAGGCCGAGAACTTCGTATCCAAATGCGATAGATACCAAAGGTTTGCCAATAATATACATCGACCAGCGGAATTATTGCATCCAATAATATCCCCATGGCCCTTCATGAAATGGGGTATGGACATAGTGGGACCTCTTCCCATTTGCTCATGCTAACCGACTATTTTACAAAATGGATATAGGCAGAGACATTCAAATATGTGCGAGAAAAGGAAGTTAAGAGCTTCTTATGGCGAAACATAATATGACGCTTTGGGATACCAAAGGTGATCGTGTGTGATAATGGCCCACAATTTATAGGCTCGCAAATCACAGAATGCTTTGAAAGCTGGAAAATCAAACGGATCACTTCAACGCCATACCACCCCATGGCTAATGGACAAGTTGAGTCAACGAATAAAGTCATCATCCATAATCTAAAGAAGCGGTTAGATAAAGCCAAAGGGAATTAGCCTGATGAGTTGCCAACGGTACTATGAGCATACAGAACAACTTCAAAAATAACCACGAGAAACTCCGTTCGCACTTGTCTATGGCTCAAAAGCCTTAATACCTGTGGAGATTGGAGAACCAAGCATAAGGTTTACAACAGCCACGGAAGAAGCAAACGACGACGAATTGAGGACCAACTGGACCTGCTCGAACCCCGGAGAGAAGCAGCACTAATACGGATGGCAGCTCAAAAACAAATCATAGAGCGTTATTACAACCATAAAGATCATCTCAGATACTACAAGATTGGGGACTTCGTCCTCAAAAAAGTCTTTCAATCAACGAAAGAAGCAGGCGCAGGAAAGCTAAGTCCAAACTGGAAAGGACCCTACAAAGTTCGAGGCATAGCTGGGAAGGGCGCCTACGAGCTGGAAGCTATGGACGATAGAATCCTACCAACAAGTTGGAATGCCATCCACTTGAAGAAGTACTACTTCTAAGAAAAATAATTACCCCCGATCAGGTATCACACGTTCGATTTTATTTTGAATATTTAAAATTTTACTAACCTTTTTAGATGATAGGCATAAAGCTAAACTATCACCAGATGATGATATTAGACTTGCAAAGATGCGAGAAAGTAACTAAATTTTCGGTCTTGGGTTACACTTCTGATGGACGTTTTCAAGGGTTAAGCAATCATCATCTAAAAACTATATACCTTCGAGTCCCTTATGTTTTTCCTTTTCAGGAAAAGGACCACAAGGAAGGAATAGTCAAGTTCTCGAGCTTTCATTCTTCCAAGCTCAAACACTTGGGGGACTATACAATATGGAAGGCAAAGACGAAGCAAAAAATACTATCAAAAAGTCAAAGCTCGAAGCCTGAAGATCCATCTACCCAACAAGTCAAGTGATACGAGCAAAATCGAAAGAGCCAAAGACTCAAACACAAAGCCTAATCCAAAAAACCTTCGAACATGTTCAGGTTAAAAGTCAAAATGTTAGCTACGAGGAACAAATGCGCATCTTTGTATTTATTCAAAAGAAAACTGTTATCAAATAAAACAGTTACGGATGTAAGAGCATTTCCCTCATACTTATTGAAAACTGTTGTCAACAAAAACAATTAGGGATGAAAACTCCAACTTGAATAAAAACTGTTACGAACGAAAAACGGTTTCTCTCTTTTATTAACTGTTACATACGAAAAACAGTTACAAAATACAAGTGTATATCAGATCTGTTAAAAGAAAATAGTTGCAACATGAGTTTTAGACGATAATCAAACACATGTAAAATGTTGTGAAAGTTCAAACAAATAACTTTCCTCAGAAACATTCTTAAACATGTGAAAAATTCCTATCACTCTATTGCATTATTACACCTTTATGAAGTTGAGACGTCTTCTTTATTAAGTGTCGATAAAAAAAGGTCCATCTTTCATAAATTATGCCTACTACAAAAAGGCACACATTTAATATGACACCGTGCTTATTACGAAAAGGTGCGGGTAATCCAAAACATTCGATATGCAAACCTCAGAGGTAAAACTAAAACCTCAGAAAATAGAGCATGCAAAAGACTTAAAGAGTGAAACAAAAACTCAACGGAAAACAAAAGTCATACTTGCATTAATATATTAAAACTGCTAAGTAAAAACTAAGTATTAACTTCTACTTAGCCGTATAGAGTTTTTTATACATTGAGGTGCCCCTAAGTTGTCATTTGGGGACTTTAAAGAGATCCAAATTTACCCCTGATGGGACTGGGGGTAACCACCAATTGAGACAAAGAAAAAAAAGAAAGGAACCAACTTCTTAAACTTCATCAGAAGGGGGGTTGACTTCGCTGGCAGAAGGAGCAGGAGCGGCTTGGGACGAAGAGACTTGAGCAGCAAGAGCCTCACCTTCAAGTGAAGAGAGATTCTGACCTTGTTGAGCCTTCTCAGTGGACTCCTTGATTTTTGCAATTTCAGCATTAAGATCGAAACCCTCTCGGCTCATTTCAGTCAATGTGTCGAGGCGAGAGTTCATATACGCCCAACTAACATCGACAGTTGCCCTGTCTTCAAGAGCTTCGTAATCCTTCTCCCATAGCATAACTTCAACTCTTAGTTCATCCCTCTAAGTCACATCAACATCATTAGAGGCCCTTAAAGAAGCGAAAGACCTTTCCAGGAATTGAACTTTCTCCAAAGAGTTGCGGAGATCCTCCTAGGTCTGAGTAAGAGATTGCAATAATTCGCCTGAATACTCCTCCTTTGGTCTAGTAAAGCCTTCAAACTCCTGAACTCTTCAGAGGCACGAGACAACTGCTCCATGAATGAGGACTCTAGGATGCTCTTATCCTTGTCTGCCTGATCAGAGAATGCCTTCTCCATGGCCAACTCTGCCGTCATGACCCTCACGTGCTGCTCCAAGGTACACTTTTCTTCTTCTACAGCCTCCATGTCGAGCCTTAAGCTTTCATACTGCTCCTTCCAGTTATCTGCTTCCGCGCGCCATTCTTTCACTTCCTGCTCCGTATCAGAAACCCTCTTCATAAGCTCCGTGCCTATAAGATTGATCTGCAAAAGAAAACCAATTAGATATGGTAAATACATGTACAAGAATGAACACAAGAAAATGCATTTTACCTTTAAAGAAGTATGCACGATTTCATTAGCCCATGTAAGGGAACTGTGGTTGTCCAACTTAGCTCTCTATGTCGGGCCTATCAATGGTTTCAACCACACATCAGGATTGCTAGACTTTTTAAAGAGACTACCCTTTGCTGGAACTTCTATCATCACCTGCCTCATTTCCCTGCTGAAATATCCTTCTTCTGTAAGAAGGCACGGAAGCAGGTAGAGATGCAGGAACCGCGGGCGAGGAAGTCTGAGGGGCCGAAAAAGCCACGGGAGAGGGAGCAACGACAAGAACAGGAATAGCCACGGGAGCAGGAGAAATAACTGGAACAGTTGAAGGGAGTTCTCTAAGAGAAGGAGAGAAAACATCCAAGGGAACTTCATCAGCAACAGGACCAAAGGCTTCACGGAAAAAATGGACAACAGATTCATGCACGGGAGAGGGAGTAGCATCCTCGGATGCAGAAAGTCCAACTTCAGGCACAGAAGGCACAATGACAGGTGTAGACTCGTCGTCTGAGACCACCTTCCTTCTGCATGACCTATGGACCAAAGTGCCCTCCTCTTCCTCCTCTTCTCCCGAGGTCCTTGACCCACCTGCTTTTCTCTTTGAATAAGAAGAGCCTGAAATGATCTCCTGGGCCTGAGCCAGGGGTAACTTGGGAACAGACGCGGATGCAGAAACTCCACGAGCAGGAAACCCTATCAAAAGGAAAGGGTTAAATAATGCTCAAAGGAATAAACAAGTACAAACAAAAAATTCACTTACCATGAGTCTTAACTCTCCAACCAAACCTCTCAGAGAGGTACTTCCATGAACGTTCTTCCAATGGAGCGATTAACAAAAGCTTTTCTACCCAATCTCTGAAACTGGAGACATTCTCGACGGTTCCCATGATTGCTGCAAAAAGAAGAAACATCTACAGTATTGATAAGATATCTAAATCAAAAAGCAAGGAATATGAGCAAAAATGTACTCACGTGCAAGATTCCACTTCTCAGGGAAGGGAAGATTCTCTTCACATACTAAACCAGCAGTAGGAACAACAACATACCGAAGAAACCAACCTCGATCCTTATCATCTTCAGAAGTCACTAACACCCTTTTACTCCTAGAACTAGGGTAAAAATTCCCTGACGGAACAACATTGGGTAATAGAGTTAAATAAGATGATGAAAGGTAAAGGGGATCGAAGCTAAGGTAGCCAAATATCTAAGACATGCAACGACTTGCCATACAAGAAAACCGACTTTCCCCAAGAAAATTTTGAAAAATCGATAAACTCGATGATTACTGGGTCGATGGGAGGCTTGAACCCTAATGTAAAGGGATAGGTATAAACAAAAGAATGCCCCGTCTTGTAAGACGTTATTCTTTGATTACTGTTTGGAACGATTACAGGAAAATCGGAACTCCAATAACAGTCCCTGCGTATAAGAGGAATTAAACCTTCAGTGAGTTGGGTAGGGTACTTGTCAACACTATCAAGAGACGACAATGAAGAAACCTGGTCTCTAAGGGCCTGACTATCCCTAGCAAAGGTGAACTCTACAGGAACTATTTCATCGACCCTCGGTTCGCGCAAAGGTTCGTGACGTTCTCTACCTTTGGACGAAGATCTAGAAGCCCCAGCCCTCGGAGAATTTAAAGACCAAGAAGAAGGAGGAGAAGTAATTTGAGAAGAGGAAGAACCCCTTGAAGGAGTAGAACCTAAACTCCTCAACATGCCGCCTCTCCTACTCCGTATTGGAGAAGAAGAGGGAGTCAAATCATCTACGTTTATGACTCTCTTAGATTGGTTTGAAGAATACATATCTACAAAGACAAGGAAAAAGTTCTTTACAAATAAAGTTTGAAAGTTAGAAGTTTTTCGTGAAAGAAAAGAAAAGGGATATTTATACTCGAAGACAACCGTCAAAAATGGAAAAAAACAATGATGTGAAAGCCATAATTAAAGATGTCACTGCGTCACTGATGCAGCCGTAAAAAATCCCTAAAAGGCGTTGAACAATTGCAGAACCAACCCGAAAATGCCACGTGGCATAAGCATTAAATGGAAGTAACAAGCGACGCTTTAGTCCAGAAAAAGATGACATGATTCAAGTGAAATGACGGCAAAATATTCCCGCCATAAATGAATATTCACTTACCAAATATTAATTTATAAATATATGGTAAGTGGGGAAACTATCTGCATTGGTAAAAAAGAGCTTCACACGTGTAATAAATCTTGATGACTCTGCAGTCTACGTGGAGCAATGAAGACACGACAGCTGGACGGAACTCTATAAAGAGGTATGAGGCAAAGAGGCACGGCAAATCACACCCACGGGTTAACTAGCTACGGAAGTCTCAACCTGATTGAGAAGATTAAGAGACACGGTCAAAATGTATCTGGGCGGAATAAAGGGGCAGATTCAGAGATCTTCAAATTAATGATCCACACGTTACACAACATTCACGCAATAGTTACGGTTACTCATTGTAACGTTACATTAATGTCATAATTATTCATTAATGTTCAATCACTGAAAAAGGCAGACGTTGCAATACACTTTACTTTTCGTGCATCTCATTGTTTTTTCTTTATCTAATTACTTACAATAGAATCAGTCTTGCCTTGGTTATCATAAACCCGTGTTCATCCTAAAAATAGCTTTGGTCAAAGGATCTAATTTTTTGGTTAAACACCTACCAAATCCTCGACATATTCAGGAAAGGATCTTACAAACTCGGAACAATGAACGCCGAACCATTGTCGAACAACTAGAACATATCACTCTTTAAGTGGTACTATTGCTAAGGTATGGCTTTCTATTTTCTTTCATTTACATAAATATTCGAAACTAACTCATTGCAGGAATTCGATCCAAGAAATCGAGACCTCAGGTTTTAAAGTAAGCGTTGCACTCTTTTTCCCTTAGACCGGTTTTTATCCCAAATGGGTTTATACGACGAGGTTTTTAACGAGGCAACAACTATTTGCTACCTGAGGATAAGTCAACAGTATCCAAGGTTTCTTTACAATCAACATCCAATATTGGGGGCATCACCCTCGGATGTTACGTGTTCGAGAAATATACCTAGTATCAATGGGTCTCGATAGGAAGAATTTTGTAATGGTCCAAACGGTCGAATGAACCGTGCCCACATAGATTAGCCGAGTCCCAACAACAAAACATGTACGCATGCATAAATTATTCAAAGAAGCATTCTCTTTTCTCGAACATCTCATATTTTGAAGTAAATTTTCTACTATACGAGTCATGTACTTCTGATTCTGATCTATTGTGCAAAACTAACACTTGTGGAAAATGGCTCAAGGGACAAGTACAAGAATACCTCGAACACTCGAGGAGTGTGCACTCAAACTATCTAAGTTCGAAATCATAAGACCTCAAATAGGCACCCCTCCATATATAGACCAAGGCCACCATACTTGGGGACTAATACTTCGAACAAGTTCGAAATGTTATCGGGAAGTAATTCCAAGAGACATACCCGAAGGCTACAGCCACATTAAAGGCTACATCCATATTAAAGGATACAACCAAAATAACGCGGCTCGGAGACGTCCGACTTACACTATAAACAAAAGTCCTTCAAATACTTTGAAAAACCGATTAAATAAGGCTACCCTCAGCAAAGCAAATAAAAAAGAGCTTCGACAAAATCAGCCCTCGAATTATTTAAAGGCTTCGATATTATCAGCCTTCGAAAAAACCTCAAGGGGTATTATATTATATTGACACAAACACGTTAAGACCCAAAATAAAAATAGGTTCCGATTATCGGACCTTCGAAAAACCTAATGGGTATCAAAAATATATGCTAAGGCATAAGAAATTTTCACTAAGTCTTTAAGTCGAAAAAGGAAAAATAATAGCCGTTTTTAGAGGCCAAATTGGCCCAATATAAAGAGCCTAAGGGCCAATCTAAAGAGTCTAAGGGCCGATACAATTAAAGTTCGAGACCTCGCTTCTCACTCGATTCGAATCCAAGGGTCTCGTTATTTCGAGCTCAAATAAAAGTCAATCATAGCTTAAAGGTTCACCCAAAGACCCTAAGGGGTATACTGTTGCAAGCTCAAAAAACTTAACAGTCACCGATAAAAACCTAAGGGCTTACTTTATCCCAAAACTCAAGATTTATTCGAACTTGGTTATTAAAGATAACACATCTACCAGTTCGAACGAGCCACCCCCGAGATAAAGTCTCGAACGAATTTCGAACTCGGGGACTTGCCCTAGTATAAACAAAAAGCTTAAAGGTTTATTTGAATTACGAGTTGAACTACAACAATAAAAATTTCAACGAAACATACGAAGGCATGAAAAGAAAATTTATGAAGGCATCAAAGAAAAACTTTCTCTTATATATCGAATATACTGTACAAAAGGACAATCAAGGACTTACACAAAAAAGAAAAAATCCTAAAGGCCTAGTCTATCCTGGGAGCCACATCCTCAGGAACCACATCTCCGGGAGTCGCTCCTTTGACGGCCTCATCCTCACCCTCTCCACTCTCGGACCCACTGGCTGAATATTCTTCATCAGAAAGCAAGAATGCGGCCTCGGCCTCCAATACTTTGGTGTCTTCAATGTCGGCCGAGAGGTCGAAGCCACGGGCATGCACTTCCTCAAGAGCCTTTCTCCGAGATTGTTGCCTAGCATGGTCGACTGCACATGACAATCTAATTTCAGCAGCATCGGAGATCTCCTTTGCCAGAAGATTGGCAGCTTCGGCATCAGCTCGATAGGAGGCCACAAGTTCCCCTGCCTCAGGCTTAGCCTCAGAAAGCTCGGCGGCCAGCTTAACCTCGAACTTTTCAATCTTCCAGGCTCGAGCCAAGCTTTCCTCCCTCACAACTTGGAGTTGGCCATCGACTGATGCCAGCTGGGCCCGATGCTTATCCTTCTCCGAGGTAAGACGCTCCATATGCTGTCTCCACCCCAGGGTTTCAACCTCTTTCATCTTAGCCTCCTCTTTAAGCTGCGCCACAAGCTCGCACTTTTTCTAGACCTGCAAAAATGAATAGTTAATTGCTAAATTTGAGCTAACACTTCGCAAACTATCAAGAAAGTACATTACCTTTCCGGTGAGTTTGGTCTGATCTTGATGACCCCTTGTGAGTTCAGCTCGAAGGGTCATAATCTCCTCTTCCTTTTGAACATAGAGGAGTTTGAGGCCATCCCTCTCCTCTACGAGCTACTTGAGCTCGATCTCGTACCGAGACAACTTGACCTTGGATTTTGAAGATGCTTCTCGGTGAAGCACCATGGCCTATATACACAGAAAATGGCCAGACTTGAAGAAATATGCAGTAAAACACAGATGTAGATACTAAGACATAAAACTTACTTGCTTCAGAAATCGCTGAGCCTCGTCGAAAACGAACGATGCATCTGGTTCGGGACCATCATCGACTCCGATGAAGCAGTCCTAGAATATGCCATTCCCTTCATGGGCCTGTCCCACGTGGGGAGTACCCATGGATCGAGCATCTTGGAACTACCACTCGTAGAACGAGGGTCCAAGTGGCGAGTCAGCAATGTTGAGTATCCCAAGTGAATCACTTGGGACATTTTCTTCTCTCTGAAGGGTTTCGGGGCTACTCCCTTCGGGCCCATCCACCGGCTGATTATCGCGGCATGAAGCATGCTCACCACCCGATTGCTCAGGGACTTTGCTCGGACCCTCCTCTGAAATGGCCTCAGCCCCAGGAGGAGCCGCCTCGAGCCGCACCAGCTCGGTAGATCCAGTGCTTCGAGCTACCAGCTGGCAGTTGTCATCTTTAACCCATTCATCGATACGAGGAACAGAGGGCTCGACTTTTGACTTTCGAGATTTATTTTTTCTTAACTTAGGGGTATCGGAAGGAGAAGTCCTTCTCCTCTTCCTCTCTTTATTCGTCTTCGACGCCTCCTCCTTCCCAGGCGAAGGTGGCCTCATGAAGATATTTTCACCAAGGCCTGCACGTAAATGAACCGAGTAAGTAAGGATTATACTAAAAAGAAAATTTCGATGTACAAGCAGAGGAACTCACTGTGGCTTTTGGCCTCCCATCGGCCTTTTACCAAATCGCGCCAACAATGTTCGGTGTAAGTAGAGGTGGAGGCCAATTGTCGAACCCAACCTTTGAGATTCGAAATTGCATCGGGAAACCAAGGAGAAGCTACATCATGAGAAGAAAACATGAGTCAGTAAAGGAATAAAGAAAGTAAAATAGTAAAGTACCCGAATCGAAGTCGCACTTACATTTCATTTTCTATTCCTCAGGGAATGGCATTTTCTCGAATGGAATCAGATCAGAGGTCTTGATTCGGAATCGTCCCATCCAACTTCGGTCTTTGTCTTCATCAATACTTGAGAACACCATCTTCGTAGTCCGATGCTGCAGCTTTATTAACCCACCTTGATAAAGGTGTGGGCTGTATAGTCTTATCAGATAATCAAGGGTGAAGGTCATTCCCTCGACCTTGCTTGAAAAGATTCTGATCAAGTTGACGATGTGCCAGGATGAGGGATATATTTGGCTGAGGGTTACTCGATACTGGTGGCAGAAGTCGAGTATGACTAGATTCACGAGACCCAGAGTGAAAGGATAGATATATACACTAAGGTACCTTTTCATGTAAGTGGTGATATCCTCCTCAGGGGAAGGAACCACCACTTCCATATTTTCCCAACCACAGTCCTCCTTCACCCTTTCGAAGTCACCTTCCGATATTGAGCAGATGTATCGGGACATAGGTTCACAGCGACCTGGGACTGAGGAGGGCCTTTCAATTTTGAATTCGGAAGTTAATTTGATTGGCCTCGGGACACATTTCTCGATACGAGTCTCCACCTGTGTCTTATCACTTGCCGGTCAGGAGGAAGAAGATGAAGCCTTCTCTTTTTGTGGCATAGTCTTATAGGTCTTCGCCATTTGTATATTTGTAAAAGAAGGAAGAAAGTTATGAAATTAGTGGCTCTTGTTGAAACAACAGTGGTGTAACTGGCGATGATGAGAGAAATATGAGAAGAATTGGGGAGTTAAGAGTTTTTGATCAAAGCGCAGTAAAATTTGAATCAACAAAGGAGGTGGTATAGACTTGTGGCGATGGTTTGGTAACACTAGTGGCCGACCAACGACTGACATGCATAGATGATTTTTGGGAATCGAACCGACCGGACATTTTGGTCACATCCATCGCTTATGTCATGGAAACGACGTCATGATCAAGGTATAGGGGAATCAAGGTTCAAATCATTTCTTATCATTTCATTCTAAGAAACACGTGGACTATTTGTATACGGTTAAAATCGACCAATGCCGATTTTATGGGCTCGAGGGTCTGCTTCGAGATTAAGTCCATATCGAAGCAAGCTCGAGCTCGAAGAACACAGAAACTGGAGGATCCAGGTCGAGCAAGATCGACATCGAGTAACGGAACAACGATATATCCGCAATCGACCACAAATCTCGGCGAAAATCTCGGGATTGGCATAACCCTTAATGGTTATTGGTATCAATCATATATTTTGTTTCCGAAATTAGAGTTATACCTTATTTAGGATTCCTCTACTATAAAATGAGGAACCCTGTTCATTTGTAATGACGAGACATTATATTTACTCATTGAGAAATAACAATACGTTGTTCTTTTATCTACTTACAATTTACTATTGTTCTTACTGTTCTCAATGCTTGGTCTCGAGCCTATTCCAAATCGAGGTCGATAACTTGTAAACGACACTGGTTTGATCCATTCTAATCGCTTAACTCGTTTATTTATTTAGTCATATCAATTGGCGTTGAATTAGATCACGTATCCCTATAACCACATTACAAGTTTAATTGTTACTCGTATTTCGAGGTAAACATTAACCTTTACTATCTCTTCACATAAACACCCCCAACACATACTCCAATACTATTTACTCCAAGGGCAATGTAGGAAAAAAATAGTTAATTTATTCTTGAAATATGAAAATATCACTTATTTTGGACCATAAAAAAAACTAAAAAATTATTTATTGTGGACCGGAGGGAGTATCTTACTTGATGAGTTTCCTCCCTTTTATAATTGAGGTGAAGGTCTCAAATCCCACCAATAACGTAATATATATATTTTTTTTCCTTTCCCCATTTCTGCTGTAATAAAAATAATTTTAAAAATAAAGTGCTAACAAAATTAAAAAGAACACGTACTTGGACTTACCTTATCTTAATTAAGTCCACACCTTTATTTAATAATGGATGAGTTTCCAAATAATATATAGGGAGATATTTATACTCTACTTGTCAATGAATTTGGATATTTGCCTATCTTAACTTGACAAAAGAAAATGGGAACAAGAAAAGGAAGATGGGAGGAAGTACTTTTGGTGGGAACTATGCACTTCCTAAGAAACTCACATGGGAAGGGCTCTCTTTTTGCTTTTCTTTTAGTATTAACTCGCAGTTAACGCGGTGCACGGTTAATATTAAAAAATATAATTAAATTAAATTATAATCGAGCTTATTTAAACAAACTAGATTGTATTATTTTAATAAATTTTAATTGTCATCTTATTTGTCAATGTGATATACCAATAATAAACTCGCTACTAAATTAAAGGGACTTATATAGACATTGAATAAATTTTTTGTTCTATTTTTTTTTAATTCATTTATTCAATATTTAAATTTTTTATATTGTTAATAGAATTTTTTATTAGCATATTACTTTGTTTAAAAATTTTGTCTGCTCGCTTTCTTTTTGTACCTTAAGAGAAGATATATTTATTAATCTTAAAATATTTTTATTTTTAATTTATTCTGTTGTTGTCAATAATATTATCTAAATTTTAATGAATAAAATCTTTATTCAATTAAAGAGACTTATATATTCATCGAATAACTTTTTTGTGTCTTATTTATATTACATTATCCAATATTTAATATAATCGCATTGTTAATAGAAATTTTAATCAGCATATTACTTTGTTTAATATTTATGTTTACCACTTTCTTTTTGTAATATAGTAGAAGATATATATTTTATTACTTTGGAAATATTTTTTTATTTTAAATTTATCCTATTGTTCTCAATAATATTATCTGATTTTTAATGAATAAATCTCTATTAAATTGAAGAGGGTTGTATAGTCATTGAATAACATTTTTTATGTATTTTTATTTATTATACTATCAAATATTTAGTATTATTGCATTGTCAATCGAAACTATTATTAGCATATTACTTTGTTTAATATTTTTGTCTACTACTTTCTTTTTATAATATAATAGAAGATATATATTTTATTACTCTTGAAATATATTTTTTTATTTTAAATTTTATCCTATTTTTCTCAATAATATTATATGAAATTTAATAAATAAAATCTCTATTAAATTAATGAAACTTATATAGGCATCGAATAACTTTTTTATTCTTTATTTTCTTTATTATATTATCCAATATTTAATTTAATTTCATTCTTATTAAAGTCTTTTATTAGCATACGACTTTATTTAAATTTTGTATGCTACTTCATTTTTATAATATAATAGAATATACATATTTTTTTTTTATTTTATTCTATTATTCTCAATAATATTTTCCGAATAAAATTTTTATTTATTTTAAAAATAAAAACCAAAATTATTTAAAAAAGAAAGAACTTTAAATTGGGAGTTTTTTACTTTTTGTAATTTTAGTTTGTCATTTTAAAATAATTTAAAAACTCCAACTTGAAACTACTTTCCAATTTGAATGGACAGGTTTTTTTTAATTTCTTTTTTTATTATTAAATTTTTTATTTTATTATTTTATTATTTTATAGATATTTAAATTTAAAAATAATAACAAATAACTAATTATTAACTAGTTATGCCATGTTGCTTTTTCTAGGCTGACACTTGATAATATATAGATATAGATAAAGATATAGATATTATCCAATATTTAGTATTATTGCATTGTTAATAGAAATTTTTAATAGCATATTACTTTATTTAAATTTTTGTGAGCTGCTTTCTTTTTTAAATTTTATTAAATTTTTAGATAATAATCAATAACTAAATTAACTAATTAATAACTATTTATGTCATGTGGCTTTTTCTAAATTGTCACTTGACTTAAGGAGAACGCTTTTTCTTCTTGTTTTAATAATATATAAATATAGATTTTGTTTGTTTTGTATTTTCCTAATATTTAGGTGGTCCTAACACATGGGATTTTGCCATTTCAATTTTGCTATAAAAAAAATGGAAGGTGAGTTTGATGCATTATATATCAAATCTACTCACTGCAAAATACATAAATTCTAGGTAATTTTATAAAATTTGCTGTCAATATAGTATATTGTCACATGTTTTCCAGATTCACTCAAGAAAAAGTTCTAATTATAAACAGGGGCGAATTTGTAGAAGAGATTATAGGGCGTGTGTACCCATGGTCTCTTTGTAAATTTAAATATTTACGTACATAATATTTAAAATTGGTATAGTATTAACTGTTGACACTCATGTTCCAAAATGACTAAATATATATTTTTCTTTCTTTTTTTAGTAGTGCGCCTATGTACTAGAAATCCTAAATGCTTATCTCTTCAACTTCTATTTTAGTACTCTAAAAATATCTCTCACCCAAAAAATAAAAAATAGCTCTACTAAACCATTTCTCTTCAATTAATAATATTAACTTTTCTCGTGCTTACCCAAAAAGAAATAATACAGTGGAACAACTAACATTGACGGTGCAGGTTCGACCATACTCAATCACTTTGGTCCATATTCTTTTTGTATATTTTAAGTAAAAAAATTTATTTAATATCTATAAATATTAATTTGAAATCAAATAATTTAAAAGTATTAAAATTTCAAATTTATAAAATTCTATTCTAGTTCCACCTTTGATAATAGAAACACTATGCAAAGAATAATAGAGTGAGATACTATCAGAAGCGCTATATACCATGACCAAAAAAAAAAAAAAGAAGCGCTATATACTACAACAACGTAATAATTCTTATTAGTATTATTAGGAAAATAATACTGTATAGCTGTTATAAAAATAATAATCGAAAAAAAGTATCAAAATTTGTATATTTTATATATATATATATATATATATACATTATGTATGTTATATACAAATTTTATACACTTTTTTCAACTACCAATATAAATAATTTCTTATGCGGACTAAAAGTAATAATACCCCTTATTATTATGCCACAACCACAAACAAGTTGGAATCAATACAACCTATCGTAAACTAACCAAAAAGCGAAGTATATAGCACCATGTGAGTTTTTAGACTAAAGAATCTTCTAAGAGTACAGTGCTGACTTTTCTTCAAACTTGACGAGATCAGGGTTTGTTCTCTGCCAAACTTAACAATAATCAGTTAAATATTTTTTATCGTAAAACTATACTGTACATATATAAATCAAATATTTTTCTTTATCATAATGAATTTTCTAGTTACATATGTCTCTGGTTCGAATATATTCTATTAGCTACTCATGTCCATCTCGAGCACCAACAATGTCATATCACCAACTCTAAAAAAATAATGACAAAAAAAAAAAAAAAAATTAATTGAAAATATTGTAGTGGTATTCAAATTCCAAATATCTAATTCGAAATGACTTGACCTCTATTCATAGTGTAATTGATCTTTAAGACTTTCTAAATTCGTTTGCGACATGGCCATATTTTCATACTAATACAACATATTTTTGAAAAAACTATATCATATTTAATAAATAGTTTCCTCCATCGGTAAACTATAAAAAAAAATAGGAATAATTTTCTAAGGAGAGAAAAACGCAGATGTGACGTCGCCATCGATTATGGAAGTTAGTCCAACAGGTTAGGAAGAATTGGACCGAGCTTCCGGTGGACCCACCAGAAAGAGGCCTTTTAGTTGGGCCAGGATGGGGCCCAATTAAAGCAGTGTGGGCCCACTAAACATGACAAAATTGACTCAACTTCAAGTTGAAGGAAGAGGAAGGGAAAGCCTCTTTCTTTGCCTTCCACGTGGCTGTTAACATTTCCCTACGTTGACAGCCTCAGTTGCAGCCGCCCCTTATAAATAACACGCGCTTCACTCGCCTACCTTTGCAATTTGAACTCCGAATTTAAACCACTCCTTTCAACTGGACCGTCCATTTATTATGATGGTCTTGTTGATTAAACAGGAAATTTTTTTTATTCATATTAGGTCAATGAATACATAATATACCTTTTAATACGAAAAAGAAAATATTCATGTGTATAATATCAATGATATTCAAAAGGTTAAAAAATTAATGGTCAATCACTTCAATCCCTGGAGTTTTTTGTTTTGCTAATATCAATCCCTAGAGTTACAATTAGCTCAAGAAACATTTACATTTTGAATGAATATATATTGGTACACCAAATGTCAGTAATTTTGCTTATGAACATACAATTCTTGATCTATTGCACCAAAACGTAAAACTATTTTGTAACAGATAAACAATTCAAGAATGACTATTTCATAAAATAAAAAATAAAAAACAGGAAAGTACTAAAAAGAAATTTGAAAAATAAAATCACTGCCACATGCACAGAATTACCACGTACGGAATTATGATGCAAGTATAGTAACTTCTGCACAAGAGTTGCTCATCGAATTTGGTGAACTAAAGCAAAATAATATTAAGAAGAGTTTTCAACTTATTTCATAAAATCATACAACAAATGAGGCACAAAAAAACTTACTTTCTATTCTAGGGATCAATCAAACATGAAGAAGCCAAATCCGAAAAGTTGGGCTGAAATTAGAAAGCAAAGTCTCAAAATAGTGAAAAATAAATGAATGTACATGGAGGAAGAAAACTCCAATTAAGAGATAAATATACCATTAACTAATCATTTTTACAACCTCAATCAAATAAGAAATGTTAAATTTTGAAATGCCTTATTAATATTAATTACGCAAAATATGTAACAGTAATATTGAATAATGTGAAATTTACACAAATGTCCCAAATAAGTTTCAACTTACTAACCTCTAGCCATTAATACCAAAACTAGTCAAGTACATATAAAAATCGAAAAACCAAATAAACAAGATTCTTTCTCTCAAAGAATCACATGCAAAAATTACCTTCCATATTTTTAAGCGGATTAGCAACATTAGATGCAAGAGGGAAAGGAAATTTCATAGATGAGTTAACAAATAAGGTGATGAAATACAAAAAAAAATACAATATTCCAAAAATCTAAGCAAAAAAAGAACTTTTTCAATGGGTATAGTTGAAATTCATTGAAAATATATAGATAAGTCAATATACAAAATTTGAGGAAGATTGGGGATGATTTGGACTGGTTTTGTATCAAAATTCGTAATTAAATCGAGTTCAAAAAATTCTTCTGCGACAAATGTATCAAACATGTATCATGCATGTATCTCACATACATGTATACATAGATATACATGTGATACACAATTGATACATATATGATACACAAATGATACACAATGTGATACACATATCATTTTTTTCATGTTCCGCTTTTTATTCAAATTTTCAATTCACGTCAAAACTTCATCAAATCATCCAAAAACTGAAATTCAAGCTCCTTAAGATGTAACCAATCTATTCTAATAACACCCACTCAAAAAAAGCAAAAATTTGACAATTTTTTGCTACAAATAGCTAATTGGCTAATATTAGTAATATTCGGCTAATATTAATAATATTGTATAAATTGGCTAGTTTTTGTAATGAGCTACTTATAAATGAACATAGCTGGTAATTTTCCTTGAATAATCGTATATAGTGGAGTAGTATTTTTTAGGCCTTATAGAATTTGGGCCTAAGGCAATATATTGTAAAAATTGCGCAGGGCACCCTATTTGGTCGCCCCCATTTAACCTATACCCGCTCTAAAGCTGAAGTTTCCAAGTTATAAAGATAACAACTTCAGCATACGGGCCTGAAGTTCCCCTGTTTACAAAGACAGAACTTCAGCTCTCTAGAGCTGAAGTTCTGTCTTTGTAAGCAGGGGAACTTCAGCCCCATATGCTGAAGTTGTTGTCTTTATAATTGGGAACTTCAGCCCCGTATGCTGAAGTTCCCCATTTACAAAAGACAAAACTTCAGCTCTAGAGCTGAAGTTCCCCAGTGTAACTGGGGGAACTTCAACCCGTATGCTGAAGTTTTTGTCTTTATAACTGGGGAACTTCAGCCCCGTATGCTGAAGTTCCCCATTTACAAAGACAAAAACTTCAGCTCTAGAGCTGAAGTTCCCCATTTACTAGAGCTGATGTTCTCAAGCTACTTTAGGCTCGTCTACTAGAATGCTGAAGTTTTGCGTGATTGCCTTTGCTACTTCAGCCCCGCATGCTGAAGTTATGCGCAAAAGCGGGTAGGATGCAATTTTTTTTATAAAATGGGTATAAATTAAAACGTGGCACAAAAAGTGAGTACGGATGCAAAAGCCCCAATATATTGTCTTTGTACAGTACATAAAGGCAATATTTAAGAAAAAATTCAAAAACCTAGCAGCAATAGTTATTTTACTAACATGACAATTAAATAACTACATTCTTTTATAGGTACAATAAATAATCCTCTCCTTTTGTCCATTAAAAAGAGGGATAAAAACTAATACTCCATATAAATAAGCAAATTGACGGAAAATTGTAGCATCCGTAAAATATTGATTGCGATATCTACTCGTTTTTCTATGTTTGCTAAAATTTTATTGTTTTTATCTCTCATCTAAATCTGGTAAAATATAATTGCTTTATCTCTCACCGAAATCATGGTAGTATCTTACAGCATGTTTGCAGGATTGTAGCCTATTGTATTGTATCGTATTGTTAATTTAAATATAATATTTGTTATGATTGTTACTTAAATTTTATTGTATCATATCATTAAATCTATCGTTATGCAACGACGAAATGTGACACCGTATGTAACGACCGATTTGGTGTGATCGCGTAGTTACCTTGTCTTTTTCTCTTAATCTACCCTTAATTATTGTTAAATAATTTTATTTTATCATTTATCATAACGTGTTATATAGTATTTTTTCCAGTATCATAATTTTTCTTTGTAATATTGCAAGTTTATTCTTCATATTGTTGGTGCGTGATATCATGAAATGACGGCAAAACACACAAAATCCAAACATTGTATTCATCAAACGATACGATACAATACAATACATTATGAAACGATATGTAATAGCCATCCAAACAAGTTGTTACTGGTATAATAGAATATATTGGTATATTTAGAATATATTATTGTTGTATAAGTATTATTTGTATATGTTAGATAAAACGAGGGGAGAACAACAAGTTGTATACCTTTTTGTCGCAACAGAGATCGTTGAACTCACCACAAAAAGAATTGCCCCAAGTCGAACTTTGAATCTCTTGGAAACAAAGTTAGAATTTTCACGAACTATGTGTCTTTTATCTTTTTGGAAGCAGAAGAAAGTTTCTGTTTTTCTCTGTCTTGTTAAGAAGAAACTTCCGTGATATATACAAAAGAGAAGTTAACCCACATTCAAAAACTGATTAACCCCATCACTATTTAACTTTGTATGATGTTTTTTTTTTTGAGTAACTTCCTTTTACCTTATCTCTTTTAGATGGGTCGGGTCAGCCCACATGGAGAGACCCGAGATCCAAACTCAATATCCAACATCCCCGACTTCGCTCATGGTGGTGTTAATACCCTAACCAATTTTATGTCAATAACACACGTAATTCATACAGACAAATAGTTCGTGCGACCTGCGAGCATTAAGAGTTATAATATTTCAAACTCATTAAATTTGTACTAAAGCTCCATGTAGAAATCCAATCACATATGGAAAGGATGCACTACCAACATTAGGATCTTATTATTCGCAATACCCCAGACGTCATTCGCTACTCCAATAGTAGTTGTTTGATCCTTCATCCTCGGAAGAGGTGAACTCGAATTTAAATATAATATTGTACCCATAATTACACTCAATACTCTCATGGTAAGTATAATGGTCGACCTGTAGATACAAGCTATTACAAATTTTAGTTGTCTTTCCTTTTCACTCGAATCTATTCATTCCAGATCAACTGCTTTCTTAGACATGCACTACATTGCTGAATCGCTCAAAGCTATTAGTACTATGCTAAAGCAGCAACATCGATTGGCACTTCAAGATACAGTAAAAGTTCAAAGGGTATTTCAATAAAAGTTAATATAACTTTTCGGGATCTCACACAATAAAGAAGCAGGGATCCATTCTTCTATTATCCCATTGTTCGCTAGCACACGTGGTATGAAACACATATTATGGTATTCTCACCTTATATTGGAGCGTGTTTCTTATTCTTTTAATCATTCAACACCGTACAGATCTTAGTCTAGACACCTTCAAGTGTCTAACCCGAGTTTCTCACTTCAATAATCCTCGAACCATCTTCTTAGAGAAACTCGCATATGGATTACAAAACAAGTCATAATCGAATAGTGAAATTCGTAAATTGTCAAAAACAACCTCTACAAGTAACTATAACCCCGCATTATCCAAGGTTCTATAAGGTCTCATCTCTTCACGTAATGTAAGAGGCGATTGCTCGTGTGAGAGAGCCAATCTCGGGACTTATTCGACACACTTTATCAACAAAAACATTCATCACATACATACGAGATATAAGCATAATTCAAGAGTCAAATATTGATGAGCATATTATAATACTAAAGTTAGTTTACAATACTTAAATATGTTCATATCCTTCACAAACCTAGAGCCATAACATGTTTCTCAAACAGGTCTCTAGATATCGCCTTTGTAAAAGGATCAGCTATCATGCTTCACGTAGGAATGTACTGTAACTTTATCTCTTCACTTGCTACCATGTCTCTTATAAAGTTATACTTGATGTCAATGTGTTTGGTCTTGCTGTGATACTTGAGATCTTTTGTATATGCAATAGCTGCTTGACTATCACAATATAGAGTCATGGGACCCTGAGAGTTCTTTGTAATATACAAATGCTCAAAAAATCTCTTCAACCAAATAACTTTTTGTACTGCAGACGCACAAGCCACGAACTTAGTTTCCATTGTTGAAAGGGTTTTACATGTCTGTTTCTTACTTTTTCATGATATAGCACCACCATTAAGTAAGAAGGCATAACCGGATATTGATTTTCTATCATTCTGATCACCAGCCCAATCAGCATCTGTATATCCTCTCAAGTAATAATCATTTCCAATATAACATAGTGAATAATATGCAGTTCCCTTCAGGTATATGAAAATTCTCTTCACAGCTTTCCAATGATCTCTTCCAGGATTGGATTGATACCTTCTAACCAGACCTACGACATAACAAATGTCTGGACGACTACACATCATAACGTACATCAAGCTCCCGAAAACACTTGAATATGGAACTCGAGACATGTCTTTCCTTTTCATTTTCAGTCTTGGGACACATTTCAAGGCTTAAAGTTTCACCTCTCGCTATAAGAGTATCCATGGATTTGCAACCATTCATGCGAAAACGCTCCAAAATTTTCTTTATATAAGTTTCTTGAAATAGACTCAATAACTTTTTGGAACGGTCTCTTTGGATATTAACTCCAAGGATATAGTCTGCCTCTCCCATATCTTTCATGTCAAATGACTTTGAAAGCCATGACTTGATAGTTTTCAAATACTCTAAATTGTTTCCAGCCAATAAAATATCGTCCAAATAAAGAGAAAGAGTTACAAACATTCCATTGGACTTCTTCACATAAATGCGATGGTATTCATTGATGATGGTGAAATCATATGAGATCACCTCCTTGTGAAATCTCAATCACCATTTCCTTGAAGATTGCTTTAGGCCATAAATTGATCTTTTCAATTTACAGACCTTCTTTTCTAAGCCTTTAACGATGAAGCCTACAATTTGTTCCATGTAGATTTCTTCGCTTAGTTCTCCATTGAGAAAAGATGTCTTCACGTCCATTTGATGTAATTCTAAATCCAAACGTGCAACCATAGCCAAAAGTAAGCGAATTGAGGTAAACTTCACAACTGGTAAAATGTTTCCTCATAATCTATTCCAGCTTCTTGAGTATAGCCTTTTGCCAACAATCGTGCCTTGTATCTTTCTAGTGACCCATCCGCTTTGTGTTTAACTTTGAGAACCCATTTACTCCCAATGGCTCTACGCCCAGTCAGAAGGTCAACTAGATCCCAGACTTTGTTGGTTTTCATGTACTTTAATTCTTCTTTCATTGCTTTCATCCACTCATCTTTTCTAGGGCTCGATAAAGCCTCAGTCACAGACTTTGGCTCATCCATTTCTATGCGAGATACCAAGAAAACATCATCCACTCATAAGTACGTTTGAATATATTTTTCCTGGAACTCTTTCGTAGTTGAAATTCAGGTTCATCAGAAGGATTTTGGGATTGAGAGTTCCCACTCCCACTCGAATAAAAAATAAGATCTTTATCAATTTGATTATTAACTGTGTCAGAAGACACTTGCTGACTGTCTGAGTTCAACATTTCATAAAGAGGCTCTCCATTCTTTACCTTGCCCTTCTTTGGAAAATTATTTTCCAAAAATGTGACATCTCGTGATTCAATCTCAGTAACACTCCCATCATCTAATTCACCAATGAACACATACCATTTGGAGTGTTCTGAATATCTTATAAAGATACATTTCTTGCCTTTTGAACCTAATTTACCAAACTTGCTAAAAGAATCTTTTACATTGTAGACATGTAATTTTTTACCCTCTCCGTGATTTTACACATTTTATCGTTTAAATATTTAGTTTAGGTCTAATATCTCTATTTTTAGCTAGTTTTGACTCTTTTATTTTATTTTTATCACAAAATGAAAATTACAAAAAAAAAATTCTTTTGTTTAGCTAATCGATATTTAACCTAGTTGCTTTTAGTTTATCTAACTTTCATAAAATTAATATATATATATATATATATATATATACAAAAACAATATTGATATTTTATTTTTTCAAAAAAAAAAAGAACATTTTGAACTAATTTTTTGTCTTGTTTTATGTGAGAAGACCACAATTTCAAGTTTGATTGGCCCAATTTTAACCCCATAATTTTCAAACCCATACCCCCTTTCCTACAAAAGACCCTAACCCTAAGGTTCTTCTACCCTAAGGTTCTTCTATTAACCTTCAGCACATTACACATTAAAAAAAATAGAGCTAAGAAGAAAAAAGTTGCGCAACAGCTTGAGAAATACAAAACAAGAGAAAGGAAAACGGCCGGAACATTTTTCTTGGCATAAAAGAACGATCACCAAAATCTCCACTCTTCCTCGCCTCTTTTCCAAAAAAAAAAAAAAAAAAATCACGAGTCCAGATAAATCCGTCAAGCTCGCCGCCGTCGTCAGAGAGTGTTTGCTATTGTTGCTCCATTCTTTTTTGGAAATTTGGGATTAAAAATAAGGCTTCAAAGAAAAGGTTTTGTTCATGTCTTTTAAGATTTTATCTCCTTTTCTGATTTCGAAACCGTGGAATTTCGATGGAGTTTGTGTGAGGTTTCCGTCGTCGATTTTGGTCTCTGTTCGCCTTAAATGATTGTTGTTGTAAAAGTTTTGCCAACAGGAAAGCTATTTTGAAGGTTTATTTCTAACTATCCTTTATTTTGTTAGTTTATTTGCTATGTGTTTCCTTAGATATTTTTATGAAATAAATAGTTGTCACCCATTATGTCACGACCCAAAATCATATGAAAGATCGTGATGGTGTCGCACACCTCTATCAGGCAAGCCAACACTAAAAGTTAATTAAATTTCTGTTTTAGTATTTTAAAATCATTACTCTTTATTATATTTTATAATAATCAATAAACTTTATTGAGTAAATAACGATGTCATAACAAATAAATTCCAAAGTCATCCCAGAACCCGGTGTCACAAGTGCATGAGTAATTTCTAGGAAACAAATGTAATACAATAACTGTCCAGAATACAAATTGGACAGAAAAGAAAATACAATACTCTGAAGGAGACTCTGCTGGCTGCGGGCCGTCTCGAGGGATGCAGCTCACCTAAGTCTCCGAATCAACCATGCCGCTATGCCCACAAGGACAAAGTCCATACCTGTACCTGCACATCAAATGTACAGAAAGTGTAGTATGAGTACGAAAACAACGCGTACCCAGTAAGTATCCCGCCTAACCTCGAAGAAGTAGAGACGAGAGGTCGACTACGACACTTACTAGCGATCCAATAATATCAGGTACAGTAACGAAATGAATAAATATGAAACAGAGTAAATATATAAAACAAACAAGTATAAATTACGCGGTACGATTCTCTTCTTACAATTCACTCAGCTCTCAATTAGCAAATTCCTTCCGTAACAAAAACATATACATAGATACAGGGGGTTTCATCAAAGAGGTTGTTATACTTCAATTAAGGGGAAAACCCTCAGATACACTGGCTTCTAGCCAAATATTACGCACGATTCAATGAGGATAATATATATATATAGGAAATGCCGAGGCGTACTTCCTAATCCAACATAAAAGTAAATTGTGCATTGCCGAAAGGTCGAACTGCGCAAACCATAGATGCACCTATTAACCTGTCGAGGCGAACGGCCCGCTCCCATGAGAGTGTGGTACATAAAGCCTGCCGAGGCGAACGGCCGATCCCATAAGAGTGTGGTAGGAGGACTTACCCCGCTTGCGAATCATACATGCGACGCGGTTACACATAGATTTCTCGAGTTATTAAAGTATTCTTCCATTTCTTTTCAAAACATGAACTTTCAGTGAAAACTTTCAAGATTCCCATTTTTATAACAATTTTCGATTCCATTCAAAAATATTTAATAAGTATGCTCAATCCAGCTTCTTCACAAAGCAAACAATAAACACAAATCAAATATAATAACAACAAAGCATGATGTAAGCCTAAAACTACCCGAATATAGGCATAACTAGTAGCTACATACGGACTCTCGTCATCTTGTGCGTACGTAGCCCCCTCCCCCCCACAAATAGTAGCACATAATTAATTATTTTACCTATGGGGACAATTCCCTTTTACAAGGTTAGAAATGAGACTTACCTCGCTCCGGAGTTCCATAGCCGGCTCCCAAGCCTTTCAAACAACTCCGGCCACCAACGCTCCAAAACTCACTTTCGCTTTATTAACATTCACAAGTTTTTAATCCTCCACCGACATCGTAACATTGAGTAAAATGCTCATACGCCACCAACAAATTGATATCTACAATTACAATCTCAATTACAATCAAAATATGACTCAAAAATATTTATCAATATCCATTTATGGCTCACAAGTTGGCTACAAGCCTCTAGCTCAAATCGTCTAATAGGTTCACTTACTAGCACATGCAACTCCACTCTTATCATTTAATACCCATTTGAAGTCATCAATAATACTACATTAATTCTCCAACACAGCCAAGTTACTATTCATCGTCTTTCTTAACCAACATTTCCAAAATATTCAATTTGGTGATTAGTTAATTGAACACTTACAATTAAGCTAGAAAATGATTCCATAGGTTCATTGTATCCTTTAATTTCATTTCTAAAAAACTATTTATCTCTCCATTTTCTCAAGAACACTATTCATGCCATGAACTAGGGTTTATGAAATCAATTATCCAACCATAATAACTTGAAACAAATATTAGAATTACTCTCACCGACTCATAAGAAATGGGCTTGAAGCAATAGTATTACCTTCCTGAAGTTTTTCCTTAAAAATTCAATGTTTGGGAAATTTGGTGTTCTTGAACAACTTGAAGGATTTCTAGGGATTTCAAAGATTGAATGATGTTAATACTAGTGTTAATATGATGTTATTAACTTAAAATATTCAATAAAACTCACCTTGTATTGTTAAGTAGTCACCAAGGTCGAATCCACCATGAAAGAACCAATCTCTATCTCAAGAAAATCCTCAAAAATAGCTGTTGTCCGCGACTGCCTTATATAGGCACAGGTGCTTCATTGAGTTGTACCTTGCTCTGTGCAGGTTGTACATCATATTACAAGTTTTTCCCTGTTGGACACCTTTTATTAAAACGCCCATAACTCCTTGTAGAAATATACAAATGACGAACGGTTTGAAGATTTAGAAACTAGACTCGAAGATCTTTTATTTAATAGGTTGTACACCATATAGCTACTTATATATTCCGAGATATGAGCCAAAGTCGGCTCCACGCATTAGAAATTTCTGGCGAAACTACTTTACCAACCATCATCAATCGATCATAACTTTCTGTAAGAATGTCCAAATGATGAATGTTTTAGCTTTCTGGAAACTAGAATTAAAGGTCTACAACTTTAATATTTTGATAATTTTCATATTCCTTATATATTTTGATATATATGCCTCCAAAGTCATCTTTACGATGCACCAGTTGCTGTCCGAAAGTGCAGCAGAAATTCCAGCATTTTTTTTTTGTCCGAAATCCATTTCGTTAACCTTCCGAAATCCACCCGAGGCCCTCGGGACCTTAACCAATTAATCCATCATGTACCAAAATATAGTACGAACTTAATCGAGGCTTCAAACCACGTCAAACAATGCTGAAATTATGAATCGCGCATCGAATCGAATTGTGAGTATTCAAATCTTCCAACTTCTATATTTTGCGCCGAAACGTATCAAATCAATCCGGAATGACTTCAAATTTTACACGCGAGTCATAAATGACATAATGGATATGTTCCAATTTTCAGAATTGGATTCCGACCCCGATATCAAAAAGTCAAACTCTCGGTCAAACTTTCCAAAAATCTTCTATTTTTTAAACTTTCACCAAAATGCGCCGAATTGTCTTATGGACTTCCAAATCTAAATTTGAACATGCGCCTAAGTCCAAAATCACCATACGAAACTATTGGAATCATCAAAATTCCATTCCGGGGTCGTTGGCTCAAACTCAACCCTTAGTCAGATTCTTCCAACTTAAAGCTTCCGAAATGAGAATTCTCTTTCTAAATCCACTCCGAACTTCCCGAATTTCAATTCCGACCATGCGTACAAGTCATAATACCTGAAGTCGAGCTGCTCATAGTCTCGAACCGCCAAAGAACGCGCTAAAGCTCAAAACGACCGGTTGGGTCGTTGCGCATTAATATTTTATTTTGTGTTTGGATGTTAGTAGATGATCACGTAAAATTGTTAAAAGAGACTCAATACTTCCTTTAATGAATGAATTAGTTTCTCTTCACCTTGATTTTGTAGTATTTTTGAATTTTAGATAAGTATTAATAAAATGAGTTTGAGAAGAATTTGTTTGTTCACTATTTTCATTAGTTTTGTTTCTGTGCTCATGCATCTCATAGCTAGTCTTTAAGTAAAATACAAATTTGTCCACAATAATTTTCGTAAATCATGACCTTACAGCTATCTCAAATTAGCTTTAGGAAAATAATGATTGGTGAACATTTGTAATTTGCTTTAGGAAAAATTAATAAATAATAAATTATCGTGACTATGGATACGGTTCACGTGGCATAGTTACAGATACATAACTCTAAAATTCGAGTGCACGCTGGCGTGACTCGACCCCTAACTTCTAATAATAAAAAGAAACACGTCGCAAATCGGGGGTGCATTTCATGTGGCGCGATTCGTAACATGTACGAAAACGACAAGTGTACGATATCGTGACTTGTTTCAAAATAATTTCATAAATATTAAAAGTGGTTCAAAAGATCTAAAAATACACAATAGGTTTAGAACACATAATTAATCAGATAATTGGGTCAATTATTAATAGTTGAGCGACTATGCTAAAACCACAGAACTCGGGAGTGCCTAACACCTTCTCCCGGGTTAACAGAATTCCTTACTCGGTCTTCTGGTTCGCAGATTTTTAAACAGAGTCAAATTTCCTCGATTTGGGATTTAAAATAAACCGGTGACTTGGGACACTATAAATTATTCCAAGTGATGACTCTGAAAAATTAAATAAATAATTTCAAATTTGATTATGTCACTTAAATTGGAAAAACTCTCTTATCCCACCCCAATCGGGTAAAAAGGATGTGTGACAGCTCTGGCGACTCTGCTGGGGAAGGATCAACAGAATCTCTGGTTCAGGGTTCTAGAATTCGAGCTTAGAATAACTGTGATACTTGGCTTTCATGATTATCTGATTTTTATGTGTTTGAGCCTAATGTGCTAGATACCGCCTTTTACCGCTTTGATATTTTGTGAACTGTATATAAACTGTTACGAAACCCTTCTTCTCTCTGAGTCTTTTAAATCTTCTGGGAGGCGTGTGCTTCGCGTGGCTTCTTTTCTGTCAGAGTCATATCCTAATTTTAGAACGAGGATCAGACAAGTTGCAAAGCCGGTGAAGCTTCTGTATTCCGGTACGCTGCCTCCCCCCCCCCTCCTGGCTCGAGTTGTCCGCTCGGGTAAGCCAGGTCTAGAACAATAAACCCCAGGATTTAAACTTAAAATAACATGGCCTCATGCTGGATCCCTAGTAGGTGCGTTTGTTTTCATCACGTGCATTTGACTTAGGGGACTCAACACAGGGGTTGGGTCCGTCTAGGACAGGTGTACCCGAAATAAAAGACCATTCTGATGCATCTTACGTGCTACTTGGCATCTGTTTGTTTCGTCTTGCATGTTGACCGGCTTCTAAAATAGGGAGAAAAAAAAGAAAATGAAGCACAAAAAAAAAAACCAAGAGTGAGGTTGGATAGAAAATTCACCTTGTTGTGAAACCCCGATATTTGGAAATGCCTCGAAATTTTGCCAAATTTTTGAAGAAAAAAAGAGAAAAAGAAAATGAATTTCAAAATAAGTTAATATCATGTTTTCTCGATTATGTCAAAATTGACCGAACTACGCGGGTCTGATTCTCACCGGATGTGAAATACGTAGGCAAACCTCATTGGTTCCGGCCCCCAATTTGCCAAAAAAATCAAAAAAAATGTTTTCCCCTTTTTTAAATTCCTTCTTAGAATTCTTTCCTTAGAAAATCCAAATTTTTTTTTAAAAAAATCTAAAACTATTTTACTTCTTTTTTGAAGCCTTTCATTCAAAAAAAAAATCAAACAAAATCCAAAAAAAAAAATGTTTTTACCTTCTTCAGAAGTATTTTTTCCAAAAAAATTTAAAAAAAATTTATTCCTTTACTTTTTTAGAAATCTTCTTTCGTAAATGTCATAAACTCTCCGAAGTCAGAGAGATGGGTGAGGGCTTTTCTGATAGGCGGGACAAAGAAAAATTGAAAAGTTGAAGACCAAAGATATTTTCGCTTTTCTTCAAGATGTTTGCTTTCGAAAATTATAAAGAAAACTTGGAATAATTTCTTTGTAGAAGTCATAAAAAAAAAACAAATCCAATCTAAAAAAAATACATTTTTCTAACCTTTTTAGTAGTCTTTTTCTCAAAAATGCAAAAAAAAAAAAAAAAAAAAAAAAAAAAAAAAAAAAAAAAAAAAAAAAAAAAAAAAAAAAAAAAAAAAAAAAAAAAAAGAGAAAATCAAAAATTCAAAAAGATATTTTCTTTCTTCTTTATAAGTTTTTCTCCCAAAAAAAAATAATTTGAAACAACAATCCAAACTAAAAAAAAAATTCTTTTTCTTCCTTAGAAGTCTTGCTTTAAAAGTCCCTCTTTTGAAAATTTAGAGACAATATTCAAAATCCAAAAATATTTTCTTTCTTCTCTAGACGTCTTTCTTTCAAAACATCAAAAAAAAAAGAACCAAAAATATTTTCTTTCTTCTTTTAAAGTCTTTCCCTCAAAAATTCAAAAAAATATGCCTAAGTTTTATTTTAAAAAAACGAGTTAGTTTGTTTACTCCTTTCCTGATTCTCTCAAACTACGCGAGATCTGATTCATGCGGCGTCATGATACATAGGCAATCCACATCGGATTCGATCGTTGCCAGTATGTCAACGGAGTGAAAAAACAAAAGAAAGTGAAAAAAAACAAAACCAAAAAAAACAGTGACAAAAATAACTGAGAAAAATGAAGATCGAAAATAACAAAAAGAGAAAGAAAAAGAAATTGATATATGAAAAATTCAAAAAAAAAAAAGAAAGAGGGAGAGACAAAATGGAAAGGGACATTTAAAGGCCGGGATGAAACACGCAACCGTTCAAGCACATGGTAGAAACGTTTAATTGTTAGGTGCATTGCATCCCCAATAGGTGATTCCCTATATGTTAATGTCTCAAACTAACCAGGTTGTTGTGTGTGCAAATAAGACATATCCTATTCGGTGGTTGGTTTTATTGGTAGTCTGATTTCTCATCATTCACAAAATCCAAAAACAGAGATGGCCTCCGCAAGCAATCTACTAATTATCGGTCGTGTTGATAGCCCGGCATCGGCTATTCCACAGCCAGAATCAGCAACTGCTGAAGAAAATAGAATGTTGCGTCTCCGCATGTTGGAAATGTGGGACGCCTGGTCTAATGGTAGAGAATCGCCAAGTGCAATTCCTGGGTTCCCTGAGTTGATCCTGAGATCAGGCCCAAGAGGCGGACTACTTCCAGAACATGATGTCTGAAATGGGTAGACCGTTCCCTGAAGCTATCAAAATTGGGGAGATGGTCGAAAATGGTTTGAAACGGGCCGAATCTTGAGTCAAACTGCTTTTGATGCTGCATCGCAGGCTGGTCAGAATGGTTCGGCGGTTTTGATGAACAAAATCGGGAGAGAAGAGGGAGTCATGATGGCTTTGAGCTCGAAGGGGGCCCGCAGGGCATTCAACCTATCATATATGCTTCCTAAAGTCCCAGAACACTATTATCCCCATCAAGATGCTACTTATGTCGTGGCACCGCCTCCCTATGCAGTGATGAACGTGCAATTTTACACGCGGCCCAAAATTATACCCAAAACTGCGCTCCACTTCCCAGAAATTCCCATCTTTACTAAGCTCCATATAATCCCAATCAAATATTTCCCAATACAATCCTCGCCCAAGAGAGCCTTTCAAAAAGAATCAGTTTACCCTTATTGGTGAATCATACTCTAGCTTGTTCCAAAAGTTGGTCAGGACATGTCTGCTGCAGCCAGTGACCCCGAACTGGCTGAACCCCGAGTCCATATCGCACTGGGTTGATGCTAGATTTGAATACCACTCTGGAGAAGTGGGGCATGACACTGAAGATTGTTGGACGCTTAAAAGAGCAGTGGAAGATCTCATCGAGGTCCAGGCAATAGTGCTTAGGGATGAAGAAGACCCTAATATGATGAACAATCCCCTGCCTGCTCACACTGATCCAATAGTCGGAATGATTTGTGAAGATGAAGAATTTGATCCGGCATGAAGTCCATTGCAGCCATTGCCGAGACAGAAGAAAAGCCAAAAACCTGTCGCCAAGCCTGAAAGTTTCCCCCATCAGATGGGAGTCTCGGTAGCCAGTCTTGCTATCCTTTCTGCGTCCGGATTATCTCAGGGTGTGATCTGGATGTTTTACTTTATTGTCTTGCTTTCCGATGTAAACCCTTCTATCTTTAAACTTCAAAAAAAAAATCAAAACAAAAAAAAATCAATCAAATGGAATTCATATTTCATTTTCCAAGAATGTCTCTTTTCTTAATCTTGTCTCTTTTCTTACTCTACTTTCAGTTCTGTTTAAATGCAGATTTCAATAACATGACATGCTTGCAAACTTCATGCCCAGATCCTAAAACGTTGTCAGACTTCACTATAATGAATCAAGAATCAAAATGCAAATGAAGTTAGGTTAAGGAAATAAAATAATGGATCAGAAAAGCCAAAGGAAAATTGGTTCAGACTGGAAATGTCCATACATCACTACAAGAGTACTGCCAAAAGAGTGCGTTTGTACTTGGGGTACATCGAAGAAAATATCCTTGAAACAACTGTCAACGCAGGTGCAGTCAAAAGATCCTAAAACGCTATCAGACTTCAAAATAATGAATCAAGAATCAGAATGCAAATGCAGTTAGGTCAAGGAAATAAAATAATGAATCAGAACAACCAAAGGAAAATTGGTTCAGATTGAAAAGGTTCATACATTGCGACAAGGGTATTTCCAAAAGAGTGTGTTTGTACTTAGGATACATCGAAGAAAATGTCCCTGAAACAATTGTCAACGCAGATGCAGTCAAAAGTTACTATGTTTGATCCTCCATATAGTATTAAATATTCTCCGGTTGGGATGACTAAGGTTTTCATTCTCGCTACCCAAACACTATTACCCATTTTGCCAACCCTTTAAGTCGGTTACATTCCTTTGATTACCATCTTTGGAACCTGAAAGTGTTATTGAAAAAAAAGGGAAAAGAAAAAGAAAAAAAAGAGAAGAAAAAAATCAAATGAAAAAAAGAAGGAGAACAAGGAAAGCAAAATAAAGAGAAAACAAAACAAACAGAGGAAAAACAAAAACAAAAGTTTCCTGAACTACGTTCGACTTGATTCCGAAAGGATACGTAGGCAGCCTCTCTCTAGGGTTCATTCACACCAAAATAAGGTTCCACTGGGGCAGATGTTATAACAGTTCGGCGACGATTTCGCCTGAGAGGTTCCAAAGTTGTAATTCACATTCTTTTTACCTAAACCCTGGTCAAGTCCTTCCGATCAATCGATGAAGATGTCCGAAATTGGAGGATACAGTTACTTGGATCTGATGCAAACAAATAAGAGAAATAAAATAAGAGAGTCTTGTCGATGAAAACCCACACGGGCACCATAAGGCGACGGTAAGCAAAAATAAATAAATGAGAGAGTCTTATCGGTGAAAACTCATACGGGCACCGTGAGGCGACGGTAAGCAGAGAAATTGAAGATGAGAGAGTCTTGTTAGTAAAAATTCGCAAAGAGCACTACAAGGCGATGGTGAGAAGAGAAATGAGAGAGGTTAGTCGGTGAAAACTCGCAAAAGGCACCACTGATCGAAAAAGGATAATGGGTCACTGATATGGACACGATCCGGGGCAAGGTTTCTCAATATCGAGGTAATAGTTATGATGAATTTCTGAGAGTTAGACGGTTTTACATAGATCGGGAATCCAGTTCAAGAGGCATGTTATGTTCATTGAAGACCGCATACACTCCAGATAAGTCCTTCTTTCCTTTCTCACCGAAAGGGATATTCCTTGTCTAACTACATTTTTCCCGATCCTTTGTTTATTTTCTTTCAGTCCCTTTCGGTCTAACTCAGTTCCTAAAGTAAGACAAAGAAAGGATGGCAAAACTGATTTACAGGGATCTCATTTGGTACGAGGTAGTATGCAAAAAGTCATCCCAGCCTCGTCAGGGGCATCAAATCGATCTCGACTGGTCATAGGGGCCAATGCTTCTAACTCAAAACTCTTGGAAGGAGAAAACCAAATTAAAGTGCCAATGAAGGAAAATGAAGGTGAAAAGGTTAAGTTCTATGTAGCTAACCGCCTCGGCAAGGTTTTGAAAAACCAAGATCCTCAAATACTCTGAAATCAAAATTGGAAGAAAATCTAAAAATGGAAGGTCGATAAAGGCGAAATAAAATTGGAAAGCTTAAGTCCCACGTGACTAGCCGTTACAGCAAAGTTCGAGGAGCCAAAATCTCACCAATGCTCTGAAAGTCCAAAGGAAAAACAAGTCAAAAGTGAAAGACTTACAAAGGCAAAATAAAGTCAAAAATGTTGGGTCCCACGTGACCAATTGCCATGGAAAAATCTGGGAAAGCCAAGGTCCCCGGGGTTAGAGATGAAACCAATCCCCAGCAAGCAAGCAAGTAGTTGAGATCTTCGTCAAAAGGGCGAGTCGAGATCAAGCAAGTTGAAATAATCAAGGCCGCAAAATCAACCACCATTTCAAACTGACAATTGTTCTTTGCTTGAAGGGAATAGGTGTAACCCGAAGGCAACCTTGGAAGAAGCAGGTGCAACCAAAAAGAAACTGTGCAAGGGCTAGAAGTGACTCTGCAGCGACGACTCCAAAAAAGCAAGTTTTTTCTAAAATTATTTCCCGCAATTACTCATTCTCTGACAAAGATTGAAAATAAGAAGAAGAAATAATGTCGTAAATGGTTCAAACCCAAATTAGTATAGGGCCTCCAATCCCTAGATACACCTTTTTCAAAAATAGGGTCCCACTCCCTAGTTGACGCCAGCATAACCTGGTGATCTTTTCCTGACAACATCATAACCTGTTGATCTTTTCCTGACGCCAGCATAACCTGGTGATCTTTTCCTGACAACAGCATAACCTGTTGATCTTTTCCTGACGCTAGCATAACCTGGTGATCTTTTCCTGACAACAACATAACCTGCTGATCTTTTCCTGACGCCAGCATAACCTGGTGATCTTTTCCTGACAACAACATAACCTGTTGATCTTTTCCTGACGCCAGCATAACCAGGTGATCTTTTCCTGACAACAGCATAACCTGATGATCTTTTCCTGGCGCCAGCATAACCTGGCGATCTTTTGCTGACAACAGTATAACCTGTTGATCTTTTCCTGACGCCAGCATAAGCTGGCTATCTTTTCCTGACAACAGCATAACCTGTTGATCTTTTCCTGACGCCAGCATAACCTGGTGATCTTTTCCTCACAACACCATAACCTGTTGATCTTTTCCTGACGCCAGCATAACCTGGCGATCTTTTCCTGACAATAACTTAACCTGTTGATATTTTCCTGACGCCAACATAACTTGATGATCTTTTCCTGACAACAACATAACATGTTGATCTTTTTCAACATAGGGTCTCACTCCCTAGTTGACGCCATCATAACCTAGCGATATTTTCGTGATGCCGGCATAACCCGATGAACTTTTCCAACATAGGGTCCCATCCCCTAGTTGGCGCCAGCTAAGGCTGTATTATGGTCTGGGCCCAACCCGGGACCGGCCCAGGCCCGCCAGCCTATATGGTTTTTGGGCTAAACGGGTTGGCCCGTATGGTCCGGGCCCAAGCGGTCCTAAGAGCCCACAGTGGGCCGGTCCTTAATGGTGAGACCGTGAGCCTGGGACCAGCTTCCATTGGTGGGCCGGTTCAACCGGGCCTAACAGCTATGTTTAAAAAAAAATTTAAAATTGGCCAACGGTTGGAAATTTAAAAACAGTCGTTGGCCTGCCAATTTAGGTGTTTGGCACTTTCAAAAATAGTCATTTGCCCCCCAAACTTTATTTAACCCTAATTTTTTTATAGTTACACTTTTTCCCTATTCTCAACTATAAATACCTTCTCATTCTTTTATTTTTTCTCACAAAATCATCAATCTCTCTCTAATTTTCTTCTATAATTGCTTACTTTATTATTGTAATTTGTGAAAAATTATGAAGTTGGTGAATTGAAGTATTCAAGTCTTCAAGTCTTCAACGATATACAATTTTCAAGAAGTTATTCGTCAATTCGATAAACTCGTTCCAACTCTTAAGTTTTAATATTATAGTTTTGTTTGTTTTACTTTGTATAATTATAATTAATATGGCCTTTTCTTTGAAAAAAATATTTGGTAATAAGTGAAAATCTAAAATTGGTGAATCTAGTGGCCAAGCTACTACTCCTCTCCCGGCTCCCCGACCCAAACATGTTACCCGTCCTCCACCTGTTATTCTTGATAGTGATAACCTTTTATTTTAATTTATCGATAGTCAATTTTACCATGATATTGCACCGGTGAACAATTAAATGATGAATATATGAATGTTATTTATGGTAATCCAACAATTAATGAAAATGATGATGAAAATATAGATTTAGATGAAACGCAACCGGATGATGATACACCTACTAGTCCTGTTGTTGAAGTTAACTCAACTGATAATAATCCAAATGATGCCCCGCCTGCCCTCTTGTAGTAACCCCTGCTTTTAATAGACAACCTTCTAAACGGTGCGAAACATCTCTTATTTGGCACTTTTTTATTCAACTAAGAGATCAAACTAAGGCTAAGTGTAAAACTTGTGGAACTTTGATGGCTCATAAATTTACTGGAGATCGTAGCGGTACGGGTAGTTTTACTAGACACATAAAGACACACCCTAAATATAAAGCTAGATTTCTTCAAATGAAAGTTGCGCAAGAGGGGACAAGTCTAGGTACTCGGGTTAACCCTAGTACCGGGTCAAATCTAGTTCAACCAAAAATTAACACTGTTACCGGTGGCATTTTATATTACGATCCAAATAAAGATCGTGAAGAATTGGAAAAAATGGTTATTGTTATGAGTTTACCCTATAGTTTTCCTTCTAACTCTCACTTTGTGCATTATATTAGAAGAGTTTTTAATCCTACTTATAAAGGATAGCCTCACACAACTGTAAAGAGCGATATTTATAAATATAAACATGAATATGAACAATATTTGCGCTAGTTTTTTACTCATATAAATTGTCGCGTTGTTATTACTATCGATATTGGTAGAAGTGGTAATGACTGTGATTATCTTACTATTACCAGTCATTGGATTGATGAGGAATGGATAATGCAAAAGCGCATTATTGCTTATAGGATAATTAATTCACGTCATATAGGGAACTTTATTGCTAACACAGTTACAGATATTTGTAGATATTTTTGCATTAGAGATAAAATAATGTCAGTTTCAATAGATAATGCATCTAGTAACACTAATGCTATAGCCTTGCTTACAACTACACTAAATCTTTCATTTAGTAATATTTTCCATGTTAGATGTATTTTTCATATTTACCATTTAATTGTCGGTGATGGTATGAAAATTTTAAATGTGGAAATTGAAAAGGTTAAAATGGCTCTTAATTGGCTTTTTTATTCAAACCGTAGAGTAGACTTAGAGAATATTTTTAAAAATGCGATGAATTTGTCCTTCGAGAAAGAAAGGTTCCTAAACCTTGTCCGACTAGATGGACTAACATGTATGAAAGTTTAGTTGTTACATATGAATATAGAAACCCAATAAATGCAACGTTTAATGCTCGTGTTGGTGGTGATGATGATGATGAGTACCTTACAAATCGGGATTGGACTAATGTTAAAATTTTGTAGAATTTTTAGAAAAATTTCATGTTGCTACAAATGAATTATCTGGGCAATATTATCCTACTATTTCTAACTATTTAATTTATATTGCAGAACTTGAAAATTTGTTTACTCAATTTTCAGAAGGTGGGGTAATTTATGAACTTGCTATTGATTCTATGAGAGAAAAGTTTAAAAAATATTTTTTTCCTGTTCCCCTTATTTATGATGTTGTTGCCATGTTAAATCCTACTATGAAATTAGGAGGTCCTCACTTTTGGTATACAAATATTTATAATGCTTTAGCACTTTCAGATGAGGAAATGTCTACACTTGCAGATGCAAAATCCTCAATTAAAATAAATGCTCAAACAATTTATAATGTTTATCAACTTGCCTTAGATCATGCTAGACCAAATGTTCCAATTCCTACTTCGTCTAGTTCGCAATCATCTAAAATAACTGCGGGACTAAAAGCACTTAGTGCTTGGACGGGATTCAGGGGTTCTCAAGGTGAAAATATTAGTGATAGTTCACAACTAAATGAGCTCCAAGTTTATTTGTCGTGGGGAATTGAATCAAAGAATCCTGGAGGCTCCTTTAATGTTTTGGAATGGTGGAAGGACAAAGAAAAACACTATCCGGTTCTTTCAAGGATGGCTCGAGATATTTTAAGTATTCAAGCTTCAACAGCGGCATCGGAGAGCGCTTTCGGTCAAGCGAGACTTCAAATCGGTGATCATAGAACGTCTATGAGGGAGATCTTGGAAAAATCAATACTCTTCAGAGATTGGATCCGTTCGGAACGAAGAAACTTTGGACTTACTGAATCACAACTAGAGATAGACAAAGCTTACAAAGAAATGCTAGCGGAACTTGCGGAGGATGTTGTTTCGCCCGGAAGCAGTGATGAACAAGCTTCTTTTCCGCCACCACCAACGGAAATTCCTCCGAACCTTGAAGGATTTATGAAACTTGTAAGAGATAATATGTAGAATACTATGTAACTTGTATTTTGGCACATCTTCATTAGTTTTTTTTCCTTTTAATGGTGGTATTAGCACCTTGTTGTGCTCATTCCATTGGGAGGAGGAAGACTAAGAAAGATATTGTCATTTTTTGTTAATGTCGTAATAATAAAAATTATAAGGCGTTCCCTTGAATATTTCTTTACAATTTTTTTGTGTTTAAATTTGAATTACAAGATTTAAGTCACAATTATATAATATAATTTACAATAAATTGCCTTAGATAAAAAAAATTCAAAAAAAATAGCCCGGTCCACTTAGCCCGGCCCATATGGGTCGGTTACACTCACTAGGACCGTTTAGCCCGGGACCGCTTGGGACCGGGACCGTTTGGCCCAGCCCATTTAGTCCCGGGCCCGAACCACAATACAGCCTTAGCGCCAGCATAACCTGGTGACCTTTTCTAACATAGGGTCTCCACTCCCTAGTTGGTGGCTTTCTCGACATAGGGTCTCCAATCCCTAGTTGATTTTACTTTTAGACATAGGGTATCCACTCCCTAGTCTACGTTCACTCCGGATACATCATTCCCGACCTTTCATTGCTTTCAATAATAAAGTAGTATAGATTTTATTACAATAACTCACGAAATTTTCCTAGAGAAAACTGGGGCAGAAAAATTTTGTTCGTTCGTTTGTTTTGGTGCCTGAGCAGGTTATACCTCAAGGCACAGGGTTCAAGACGACCAAAAGAAGGAGTCTCAGTGCAGAATAAAAGAAAAAAGATGAAATAGAAAAAAAAGTGAACTCAAAGTGCAGAAACGGAGAAAAGATGTGGACTGCTCAAGACGTGATTGAAGTCACAAGCTTTTTATGTCCCGTTGTGATCTGTAAAGCTGAAGAAGAACAAACTAGCACCTGCAGCTGGAAAGAATCAAGGTTCAAATCAAAAGTCGGCATGAAGCACCATTCAAGACTCAAGATCAAGATTCAGAAGATTTATAGATAGGAACCTTGTAACTCATAGTTGATAGGCTTGTTTAGTTCTTTTACATTTTTATTTTGATGTAATAACGGGACCGCGGACCGGAGCCTCGACGGAACCTCGCTCGACTCTGCAACTCATCATTCCATCTCTCCTTGAACTACACGCGATTTGATTCTCTTATAACTCGGGATATGTAGGCTATCCAAAACCAGGACTCGGTCACATCCTCCTTCCTTTTAGTTTTCTACTCTTTAAATAAAGGTCAGGTCAAAACATGTCTTGTTGTTCTTTGTCTGAAAACTCTTCGCATTTTCAGTCAAAGAGGGGCAACTGTAGACATGTAATTTTTGACCCTTCCCGTGATTTTACACATTTTATCTTTTAAATATTTAGTTTAGGTCTAATATCTCTATTTTAGCTAGTTTTGACTCTTTTATTTTATTTTTATCACAAAATGAAAATTACCAAAAAAAAATTTATTTTGTTTAGCTAATTGATATTTAACCTAGTTGCTTTTAGTTTATCTACCTTTCATAAAATTTTAAAAAAAAAATATATATATATATATACAAAAATAGTATTGATATTTTATTTTTTCAAAAAAAAGAAGATAAGAAAAAAAATTTGAACTAATTTTTTTGTCTTTTTATGTGAGAAGACCACAATTTTAAGTTTGATTGGCCTAATTTTAAGCCCATACCCCTTTCCTACAAAAGACCCTAACCCTAAGGTTCTTCTTATTTAACCTTCAGCACATTACACATTAAAAAAAAAACCTAGAGCTAAGAAGATAAAAAGTTACGCAGCAGCTTGAGAGATACAGAACAAGAGAAAGGAAAACGGCCGGAACATTTTTCTTGGCATAAAAGAACGATAACCAACATCTCCACTCTTCCTCGCCTCTTTTCCAAAAAAAAAATAATTCACGAGTCCAGATAAATCCGTCAAGCTCGTCGTCGTCGTCAGAGAGTGTTCGTTACTGCTGCTCCGTTCTTTTTTGGAAATTTGGGATAAAAAATAAGGCTTCAAAGAAAAGGTTTTGTTCATGTATTTTAAGATTTTAGCTCTTTTTCTGATTTCGAAACCATGGAATTTGATGGAGTTTGTGTGAGGTTTCCGGCGTCGATTTCGGTCTATGTTCGTCTTAAATGATTGTTGCTGTAAAAGTTTTGCCAACAGGAAAGCTATTTTGAAGGTTCATTTCTAATTATCCTTTATTTCGTTAGTTTCTTTGCTATGTGTTTCCTTAGATATTTTTATGAAATAAACAGTTGTCACTCATTAATATTTTACTTTGTGTTTGGATGTTAATAGATGATCACGTAAAATTGTTAAAAGTGATTCAATACTTCCTTTAATGAATTAGTTTCTCTTCACCTTTAGTTTGTAGTATTTTTGAATTTTAGATAAGTATTAATAAAATGAGTTTGAGAAGAATTTGTTTGTTCACTATTATTTCATTAGTTTTGTTTCTGTGCTCATGTATCTCATAGCTAGTTTTTAAATAAAATTTAAATCTGCCTGTTAGAACCGCATGTATTGAAATAGGCTGTTTTGTATTCATTTTGTCCATAATAATTTTCGTAAATCATGACCTTATAACTATCTCAAATTAGCTTTAGGAAAATAATGATTGGTCAACATTTGTAATTTGCTTTAGGAGCAATTAATAAATAATAAAATATCGTGATTATGGGTACGATTCCCGTGACATAGTTACAGATACATAACTCTAAAATTCGAGTGCACGCTGGCGTGACTCGACCTCCAACTTCTAATAATAAAAATAAACATGTCGCAAATTGCGGGTGCGTTTCATGTGGCGTGATTCACAACATGTATCAAAACGACAAGTGTACGACATCGTGACTTGTTTCAAAATAATTTCATAAATATTAAAAGCGGTTCAAAAGGTTTAAAAATGCACAATAGGTTTAAAATACATAATTAATCAGATAATTAGACCAATTATTAATAGTTGAGCGACCGTGCTAAAACCACGGAACTCGGGAGTGCCTAACACCTTCTCCCGAGTTAACAGAATTCCTTACCCGGTCTTCTGATTCGTAGACTTTTAAATAGAGTCAAATTTCCTCGATTTGGGATTTAAAATAAACCGGTGACTTGGGACACCATAAATTATTCCAAGTGGCGACTCTGAAAAATTAAATAAATAATCCCAAATTCGATTATGTCACTTAAATTGAAAAAACTCCATTATCCCACCCATATCGGGTAAAAAGGAGGTGTGACATACATATGCAGCACAACCCCAATGTCGTAAATCCTTTAAGTTTGGTTTTTGACTAGTCCATAGCTCATAAGGAGTGGAAAAAACTGATTTAGAAAGCACTTTGTTTAATATGTAGGTTGCAGTTAATAACGCGTCTCCCCAAAAGCAGATAGGTAAATTTGCATGCGCCATCATGGACCTTATCATGTCTAGTAGTGTTCTATTCCTCATTTCTGCTACACCATTTTGTTGAGGTGTGTACGGTTAGTTAACTGTCTGGTGATGTCCTTTTCATTACACAATTCTTCAAATTCTTTGGATAGATATTCATGCCCTCTATCGGTTCTTAAGGTCTTAATCCTTTTATCTAATTAATTCTCAACTTCATTCAAATATTTCTTAAAGCATTCAAGTGCTTCAGATCTATGAGAAATCAAATAGACATAACCAAAGCGTGTGAAATCATAAATGAATGTAATAAAATATAAAGCAACAGACATAGCCTTCACATTCATTGGACCACAGATATCAAAATGGATTAATTGCAATGGAGAATCAACTCTCTTAGCCTTTCCAAATGGTTTACGTGTAATCTTTCCGACAAGAAAATTTTTACAAGTTGGCATTTCAATTTTAGAGAAAGAACCTAGATGTCCTTCCTTAGCCAATTTATTCATTCGATCCTGCCCTATGTGACCTAATCTTGCATGCCATGTAATAACATCAACAACGGTCAATATAATAGTTATACGTAGAAGAATTATAATTTAACACAATAAAACCATCATAACGATGTCCAAAATTATAAAAAAACATTGTCTTGAGTAATTCTAAGACCACTGCGACTAAAGTTCAAATTGAAATCTAAATCTAGAAGAACAGACACAGAGACTAAGTTTCGTCGAATCTCTGGAACATGCAGGACGTCATGCAACATCAAAGATCGACCACCACGCATGTCCATTCTGCAGGTGCCTATCCCTTTGACTTCAAGCTTTGCATTATTTCCCACATATACATGCTTTGATCCAGGTGAAACTCGACGAAACTCTAAGAACGCTTCTCTATCACGGCTCACATAGTCGGTGGCCCCTGAGTCTACAATCCACACAGGATAAGTTTCAGTTAGTAAAACAGTGTTAGAAACATATATAGCACTAAGAGATGCATTTTGAAATGCTACCTTTTTCGGCTCAGTTCACTCACGAGCAAAATGCCCTAGAACTTGTCAATTTTAGCACTTCCTCTTGCTATTGTCTTTCTTCTTGTAGAACCGTTTTCCTTTCTTGGATTTGGCTTGTTTCTTTTCTTGGAGGAACCTTCTCCGGTTTCCTTACCCTTTCTTTCATTTTTCCAGTTTCTCTTGCGCTTGAAGCTTGATCTCTTTGTACCACTTGATTCTGCCACAAATGCATTAGGTACAACTTTAGCAGCACCAAGCCGCTCGTCTTCAAGCTCCATATGACGGGCAACATCAGCAAAAGTTTTGATGTTATCATTGTGGGTCAAGTTAACCTTCAGATGTTCCCAATAATTGGGAAGAGACCGAATCACTTCCTGAACCTGCTGCTCATCAGAGAGAACATGGCCAGCACTTTTGAGTTGAGCAATCATATTTGACATCACCCTTAGATGTTGTTTGACACTGTGATCGTGACGCTTTTTGTACGTGTCAAACTTGATTGTCAGCTGTCGAAGGCGGGTCACAGTTGTACCCCCATATGCCTCTCTTAAATGTGCCCACATGACTTGAGTAGTAGGATGTTGTTCATATTCGTGGATGAGATCATCAGCAACTGAACTTACAATAATTCCATGTGCAGTGGAATCTTTCTTCTTCCAAATATTGTAAGTTTCCAGATCTCTCCTATGTTGAGCAGTGTTACCCTCCTCCGGGTGACTCATAACATGGTTAATACTTTCAAGAGCATCTTGCTCTTCGAGTACATACCATATCTTACGACTCCAGATGTCGTAATTTTCACTATTCAATTTGTCACCCTTGTTCAAGTAAGCAATGATACTTTTTGATGCCATGTCTATTATTAGAGACAATATTACAAGTTAAACTCATCAATATATACTTCAGTCAATTTATGCATGTGATTACACACTCAAGTAAATTAATTATAATATTAATTCTACATTTAGTATAGAATCGAACGGTCACTAAGTTTCCATTCATCATCTATATCTAAATATTTTAATTAATATTAAAATCACTTCTTAGTGTGTACTTTATTTAAAGTCTCAATCCATTACAAAAAAAAAAATGAAAAACAATGTATGTAACTGGTGAGACAAGTAACATAATTTAAATTTCAATAAGATAAAATACATAATAACAATTTATAATGCTTGCTAGGACATACATGTACCAATCGAACACTAACTCTTGCATATACATGCTAAAAGGTGCACTGGGCCAAATATTATGATAAATCTCAGTTAAAATTTCACTCAAGGCTTTCAAAGAGAGTCTGCTAAAATAGTCAATGCTTTCCAACAGTAATTTCTACGTAATTAGCCAATTCAGCTCTTTTTAATTGAAAAAAGTGTACATGTTCATAAATGGAAACATCAGGGCCCATTTTAAATTCCTTAAACTCCCTAAATTTCTTTTCTTTTTCCCTTCGTTCAGCCCTTCGATCCCTTAGCTCATTTTGTCTCGCCCTTGGGACATTCCTGATGACTTCAGGCTCCGAGTCTGAATCATTATAGAAATAAGTCATGCGACGACGTACCCTTCTACGTTGTCCCCTTCCTTGACTTCGAGAACTCCCACTTGGAGTAATTCGAACTTGTACCTGTTCAGCCATATCTGAAATAGGACCAAGGAAACAATAATAATAGCTACAACCATCTAATGTGACAACATATGTCACAATAACTCGTAGAAGTACATCAATGTAAGGGATTAATGCTAAACTAATTTTCTATATTAAGAAGATATTAAGATATATTAGGGCCAGTTTATATGAGTTCATGGTCCACACAAAGAAAAAATTCTTTTCAGGCAAGTTTCTGTTGTTGTATACAATCCATACTTTCAAGATTTGAATTTTCTAAATATCTTTTGTCGTTCCACTATTTCACCAATTGAGAAAGTACAAAAGAGAAAGAAATGGAAAAAACAGAACAACACACGTTGAAATCTCTTTCTCTGGTAGGATGCAGACATCTTTTGATCAATATGAAACTTTTTGTTATATATATCAGCAGTATGTCCCAAAAGGTTGTGAACAACATCGAGTGATGAAATATACAACAAAAAAAAAATGAAGAACCATTAGAATCAATACTTCCTTCCAAAAATATTTTGACAACAATTGTGGATAACTTAACAGAGAAAGTATAACAATATATTCTAGGTGCTTAACAAAAGAATTCACTTATTTCACCAGTTAACCAAGAGGATGAACAAGTCAGTATGATGGTATTTTCATTGTACCTATATTTATGGCACTCCTTGCGGAACATGTTGAGAGCCTAGTCTGGAGTTATCACATATATAAGCAAAATGAGAAAATCTGAAAGTAATATAAATATGACATGTATAAAGTTCCACCACTATGAGTGATTAGAATTGCTTAAATACCCATCACTTTGAGTAGTAGAATTGTATGTTTCTTCTAAACCAGTGTGAAGCTCTGGATTGGCTCCTCAAGGTTACTGAACGTCATACATATTGGTAATATATAATTATACAAAACCAGCTCTCTGTTATAGATTGTAAGTGCTCTATTGAAAGTAAAAAAAAAGATGTGTTCCAGTCCAGAACCCAGCCATGCCCTCTTGAACAAGCCATCTCAAAACTATTTACTCCATCTGTTTATATTGATCAATAGTTGTAACTCAATAAATTAACCTTTATTCCACAGAAAAGTTACTCTCGAACGTGTGTTTTTATTAAGAAATTTATGCCGCAGCAACACAGAAATTTCAACACTATTAATATTTCTTCCATACTTTGTTAATGGAAAAACAAAAAAAAATAAAGATTTCATTGTGTATCCATATTTATGTACATAGAATACACAATAATGGCTCAGATACCATTATTAGATAAAACGAGGGGTGAGAACAACAAGTTGTGTACCTTTTTGTCGCAGTGGAGATCGTTGAACTCACCACCAAAAGAATTGCCCCAAGTCGAACTTTGAATCTCTTGGAAACAAAGTTAGAGTTCTCACGAACGAAGTGTCTTTTATCTTTTTGGAAGCAGAAGAAAGTTTCTGTTTTTCTCTATCTTGTTAAGAATTGATTAAACCCATCACTATTTAACTGTGTATGGTGGTTTTTTTTGAGTAACTTTCTTTTACCTTATCTCTTTCAGATGGGTCGGGTCAGCCCACATAAAGCGACCTGATATCCAAACTCAATATCTAACAGTATAATATACTATTTGTATAGTATTTATATAGCATATGTAAATGGTATATACATATGACATAATTATTAAGTATACGATGGAGTATTTTATTTATTATTATTGGTATATAGTATTATATTATTTGGATATGCATAATACATTGTTCTTTAACCGTATATTCGCTGAACATGAAGAATATACACGACATATATTTGGAATGTGTGAAATTTTATAATCTAATTTGACTTACTTTTGTTACATAAATATAACTATGCAAATACCATATGTATTATTAAATATACACACACAGGCACACATATATTTATAGGAAATATATGTGGTATAACCTATATCTATATATATATATATATCCAATTCCATGGCCATCAAAGAACAAAGAAGCCCCTCTAACCCGCTATACACCACCAACAATCTTCATCTCAGTCCCACTTTCCAATCACTTCTTTCTCAAAAATTTCTTATCTGCCACTTTGAAAAATCATGGATTTCATTATAGAAGACATACAATCAATTTTCTTACATGTTAGGTTTGAGATACTTAAAACGTCGAAAGAGCCGGGTGACTTTGGAGATTTAGAATATTGTTTACCCTAAAAAAAACGGATAACAATTAAATTTGTAAGTGATTTTAAGGATACGTGGATTAATTCGATATAAACGATAAATTGTGTTAGTTTAAACAAATAAGGATATAGTAAATTCAAACACGCGATGATGATGATTCCAACGTTGATGAAATATCCTCCCTCGATCCGTATTCACAATGGCTAGCGCTGATGAACAAGAATATGAGTGATGAATAACAACAATAATAATAATAATAATAATAATAACAACAACAACAACAACAACAATAATAATAATAATAATAATAGTAGCATATTGATTTGGGATGCATGTTACAATGTGTTTAATGAATAATCAGACTCCCCTTTATATAGTAGGGGAGTTTTACCCAAAGTACAATTCTATAAAAGGTAAAAATATCTCATTTAACTGATTACTGGATTCCTGTCGGTATGTGTCGAGATCTGCGCTGTGATACCTGGTTGGTCGCGGATATTACAGCCTTCCATTAATCGTGTTCGATTCCCCAATAATGCTCTCCGGAGTCTCTTGGGATTTGGCTCGATACCGGAGTCATGGCCTCGATATATTTGAGTGCGGGCGTCGTGCCCCCGGTGCCTGACTCGATGAGTCCCTTACCTCGATTCTGGTTCCTTGTCATCACGTCCCTTACTCGATTTATTTTATCAGGAGCCAGGCCGACTTATGGGTCTAGTTTCACCTGTATACAGATAGTCCCCTCATTTCTCGGAGAGTAAGTTTTACGGAAACGACGAGGAACCACATGAGTTTTTCGGTCTCTTCTTCAACACGCTGCGACACAAAACGACAAAGAACTGAAACGTCCCGCCAGTCGCGTCATTATGATCTTAAATGAGTGTCAGTCTTCGGTTGGCTTCCCCTGGTCGCTAAACGTCATGTAAACATATAAATATCCCTTCCTTCGTTCATTTTTCACTTTACGCCCAAACTTCTACCCTCGCGTCTTCAGGATTTCATTACCCTTTTTTTATACTCTGGCATTTTTACCTCCGTTACTCAAGATTTCTCAGTACGTTGCAGAATTTCTACTCATCTTGTACTCAAGCCAACATATTTGAGCTTTCAACTTTCACCACTTCTCTATCTTTCTCAAGTTTTTTTTCCATATAACAATGGCCAAAATTTCTAAATCTGTCCCCCAAAAGTTCGCTTCTACCTCCCAACCGACTGCCGAAATCAATGAAACCACTTCCGACGTGGTCGACCTCGAGAGGTCCGATGCTAATGTGGTTACCGATGAACCGGCTCCTGAACCTCCCTTGAAGATGTTCATTCCCGGGGGTTGTTTGATCGTGGACGACTTCAAGGTTGAGAAACAGCCCTCTTCGATGCAGGGTCGACGTGAGGAGGCATTGAGATATATTTGCTCAATCAACAAAGATTACCTCCCCGAAGTCTGAAAGGACTGCAACTGAGCCGACAAGGACATAGTGGTCCCCAACTCCGAGGAGGCTATTACTACCCATTTTGAGGGATACCTAAGTGCTTACACTTATTCCTTCACACTGGGCCCGGTGGATCCGGTCATTATAGACTTTTGCAGGAGGTAAGAGGTATGCCTCGGTCAGATCCATCCATCGTTGTGGAGGATCATAATCCTACTTCGATTTTTTGTGAACAAGATCGACTCTCGTCGGCTCACCGTAGATCATCTACTCCATTTGTACAGTCCCCGAATCTTCTGAGTGGGACTGATAAAGCTCGTGCATCGGGCTAGTAAAGCCCCACTCTGAAGCATCGATGAAGATCAGGATCGAGGGTGGTAGGGACACTTTGTCCGGGTGAGGGCCTCAGACTTGATTCCGGCTGAATCTAGGCCATTTCCCGAGAAGTGGAATGCATCACGTAAGTACAACTTCCCTTTGAATATTGATTCATGCTCATAAATTTTTTTCCTCATTGGTGTTCATAGCGGTGCAGCTATCGCTCGAGTCCCGAATGTTATCCCTCGGTTAAAGGAATGGATCGAAGGCATTGTCTCACACTTATACTGGTATTTTTTCCCGAGTGGAGAGATCCCTTGGATCCGGAAAGAGGTGGCCCTTGGGACCGATGTACTTAAGGAGCAAAATGTGGTAGTTTTTAAGAGATAAAATATGTATCTGCAAGGTAGAAACTTTCTTTCATTTTTGTGCGCAACATAAAAGATGGAAAATATGTAAAAGCTTTGTGTTATGTCTTAGGTGGTCTATGTGGACACGGTTCATTTGACCATTTGGCCCTTATAATAAATCCTATCCACCAAGCCCAGATTGTTCGAGCACAAAGTTTCATTCCTTGCTAAAATCATTATCAAGGATGATGGCCCCCAGTATTCGAGGCCAATCGTAGAGAGGGCTCGGATATTGTTGATGTGACCACTGATTCTGGTTTATAACTGGTCTCCAATTATAAGTTAGCACGATCTACCGTTGCCTTATTAAAAACCTTGCCGGAAAACCCATTTGGGAGCAAACCAGTTCAAGGAAAAAAAGAGTGCAACGCATACTTTCAGACCTAATAATTGCATCATTCATTGGTTGTTGCCTGCAATTGTTAGTTAAATTAGTAATATAGGTAAAGAGAAGAATGAATGTGATCGTACCTTAGCAGTAGTACCATTTTAAGTAGGTAATATTCCAGTTGTTCGATAGTCGTTCACCGTTCCTCGCTTCGAGTTTGTATGATCATTTGCCGGTGATCTCGATAAATTGATATGGACCTTCCTAATTTGGTCCCAGCTTGCCTTCGTTCGTGTTCTGGGTGTTTAGTGTCACTTTTTGTAACACCAAGTCCCCGATATTGAAGTTTCGGAGGTTGGATCTCCTGTTGTAATACCTCTCGGTCCGTTGTTTTTGGGCGGCCAGCCGAACGAGGGCGGCCTCGTGCCTCTCGTCCAACAGTTTCAGGCTCGTGTTCACGGCATCGTCGTTTGACTCTTTGGTCGCATATCAGAACTGGAGACTCGGTTCTCCTACTTATACCGGTATTAGTGCTTCAACATCATAGACCAACTAGAACGGGGTGGCCTCGGTACTAGATTTTGAGGTCGTTCGATATGCCCACAGGACTTCGGGCAAAATTTCTTTTCATTTTCCTTTGGCATCGGTCAACCTCTTCTTAAGATTTTGGAGTATGGTTTTGTTCGTGGACTCCACATGTCCGTTCCCACTAGGGTGATAGGGTATTGATAGGATCCTTTTGATTTTATGGTCCTCGAAAAATTTACTCACCTTACTGCCGATGAATTGCTTCCCATTATCTCACACGATTTCGGCAGGCATTCCGACTCGGCATATTATGTGGTCCCAAATGAAGTCAGTAACTTCTTTCTCCCTGACTTTCTTAAATGCCTGGGTTTCCACTCATTTAGAAAATAGTCAGTTATAAATAATATGAATTGAGCCTTACCGGGTGCCCATGGCAAGAGGCCAACGATTTCCAATCCCCATTCTATTAATGGCCGGGTGACAAGACCGAATGTGGAAGCTCCCCGGGTTGATGAATCATCGGTGCATGTCTCTGACATCCATCGCATTTCCGTACAAACTCATCTGTGTCTTTTTCCATGTCGATCTAGTAGTATCTGGCTCTGATTACTTACGAACCAACGATTCGGCACCCAAATGGTTCCCACAGGTGCCTTCGTGAACTTCCTTCAAAACATATTCGGTATCTCCCAGTCCTAAACATATGGCGAGTGGGCCATTGAACGTCCTCCTGAATAGGCTGTTGTCTTCGAACAATTTGAACCTGGCCGCCTTCGTGCGCAGAGCCCTCGATTCTTTAGGGTCCAAGGGCAGTTTTTCAGTCTTCAGGTAGTCTATATATTTGTTTCTCCAATCCAAGGTTAAGCTTGTCGAGTTTACCTCAGCGTGACCTTCCTCCACTACCGATTCATGAGTTGTACGACCGTTCCCGAGTTGAATTCATCGTCATCAACCAAGGATCCTAAGTTGGCGAGAGCATCGACTTTGTTATTTTCTCTCGAGGTACATGTTGCAAATTCCATCCCTTGAACCAATGTAACGTTACCTGTAGTTTATCCAGGTACCTTCGTATTCGCTCCTCTTTGACTTCGAACGTTCCATTGACTTGGTTCACCTCAAGGAGGAAATCGCACTTAGCTTCAATCACCTCGTCCCCCAAGATTTTAGCCAGTTCGAGACCTGCAATCATGGCATCATACGTGGCCTCATTATTAGTTAATTTTACAGTTCTAAAATATTTCCTAACTACATTACTCGTCGGTGGCTTCAACACGATGCCAAGTCCGGACCCTTTTGCATTTGTGGCACCATTCGTAAAGGGGGTTCAGATTCCGGAGGAGGTCCCTGAGTTCAACAACAACTCCTTCTCGACCTCGGGTATTAGGGATGGTGTGAAGTCGGCCATGAAGTCTGCCAAAACTTTGAGATTTGATGGTGGTCGATATCGTACCTGCTGATTTCCACGTTCCATTTGGCCTGCCCTAAGAGTTCGAGCTTATGCATTATGTTCCTCAACGGGTAAGTAGTCACGAGACATATGGGATGCCATTGAAAATACAATTTTAACTTCATAAAGGCGCTAAACAAAGCGAGCGCCAATTTTTCCAGATGAGGATACCTAGTTTTAACCTCACTTAGAGTCTTGCTAACATAGTAAATAGGAAATTGCGTATCTTCTTCTTCCCGGACTAGCACTCCACTTATTGCTATCTCGGATACTGCTAAGTATAGCTATAATTTTTCATCTGCCTTCGGAGTATGAAGCAAAGGCGGGCTCGAAAGGTACCGCTTAAGTTCTTCCAAGGCTTGCTCACACTCTGGTGTCCATGAGAAATTCTTCTTCTTCTTCAATAACGAGAAAAATCGATGGATCTTGTCGGAGGACCTTGAAATGAATCGGCCCAACGCAGTTATGCGTCTGGTTAGCCTTTGAACGACCTTAACATTGTCCACCACGGTAATATCCTCTATGGCCTTGATTTTATTGGTATTGATCTCGATTTCCCGATTAGGCACCATGAATCCGAGAAATTTCTGGGACCCCAATCCGAATGCACATTTCTACGGGTTCAGCTTCATATTGTATTTCTTCAATATGTTGAAGGTTTCCGACAATTGTTTCAAATGGTCCTCTGCTCGCATGGACTTAACTAACATATCGTTGATGTAAACCTCCATTGATTTTCCTATTTATTCTTCAAATATTCGATTTACTAGGCGTTTGTAAGTGGCACCGGTGTTTTTTAGTCCGAGTGGCATTACGTTATAGTAGTAGGTGTCATACTTAGTGATGAAGGACATTTTTTTCCTGGTCGCCCAGGTCCATTCAAATTTGGTTGTACCCAGAATAGGCATCCAGAAGGCTGAGGATCCCGTGGCCAGCCTTCGCATCGATCATGCGATCGATGTTGGGGAAAAGGAAAAGAGTCCATGGGGCATGCCTTATTCAAGTCTTTGTAGTCTACACACATTCTTAATTTATTCTCCCTTTTAAAAACTACCACTATGTTTGCTTACCAATCTGAGTATTTAACCTCCCAGATGGACCTTATTTTAAGGAGTTTAGATACCTCGTCTTTGATGAATGCATGCTTGACTTCGGACTGAGGCCTCCTTTTTTGTTTGATCGGGTGGAACTTCGAATCCAGGCTCAACTTTTGGGTAGTGATCTCCAGCGGGATCCCTGACATGTCGAGGTAGGACCAAGAGAAATAATCTATGTTAGCCATAATGAATTTAATGAGTTTTTTTCAGATCTCGGGATTTAACCCCATTCCCAGGTATACCTTACGATCGAGCAGGTGCTCGATCAATATGACTTGCTCCAGTTCTTCGACTGTTGATTTGGTGGCATCGGAATCGTCGGGGACTATGAAGGATCTGGGAACTCCGTAGTCGGCGTCCTCATCCGTCCTTTGCTTCTCCGGTTCGGTCGAGGCCGGTGTTGATGATTGCTATTTGGTCCCTCCATTGGCGACCGAACTCGGATCTTTTGGTGTAGAAAGTGCGGATATCGGGGCCACCTCGTCGACCATGAACATATCATTTTCGGCCGGTTGTTCTCTATAAATTGTTTTAATCCCTCCTGGCGTATGGAATTCAAACATCTGGTGCAGTTTCGAGGGCACTTCCCTCATGTTGTGAATCCACGGCCTCCCGAACAGAGCGTTGTATCTCATATCTCTTTCGATCACGTAGAACTTTGCTTCCTGAATGGTTTCGGCAATGTTCACCGGTAGTGTTATCTCCCCTTTAGTGCTCTCACATGCCATATTGAATCCGTTTAGAACTCGGAGTACATGCACAATTCGGTCTTGCAGACCCAAATGCTCTACGACTCTCGATATGATGATATTGGCCGAGCTGGCATGATCAATTAACACACACTTAACTCTAGATTCATTTATGAGTATAGATATTAACAGTGCATCGTTGTGTGGCTGCACGATGCATTCAGCGTCCTCGTCGTTGAAAGATAAGGTTCCTTCTGGCACATAATCTCGAGTCCATTTTCTCTAGTTATGGACACTTTGGTGCGCTTTAACATCGGCCCCTGGGGATGTCGACCCCAACGATGATCATGTTAATGATGAGATGAGATTCCTCCTGCTCGATCTGCTTATTAGAGTCCCTATTCCTGAAATGGTTTTGGACTCGAACGCTCAGGAACTCTCGAAGATGTTCGTTGTTGAATAACCGGGATACTTCCTCTCTCAATTGTCTGCAATCTTCCATTATGTAGCCATGAGTGTCGTGATATTTACACATTAGGTTGGGGTCTCTTTGGGATGGATCGGACTGTAGAGGTCGAGGCCACTTGGTGTCTTTAATGCGTCCGATTGCATATATGATGGCAGCAACATCAGCGTTGGAGTTGTACTCCGATAGCTTTGGCGCTTCCTTAGGCTCGATGGACTGTCGAAACTGCTTTTTCTCATGAGTCCCCGATTATTTTGACCTCAATCGCTTTTCGTTTTGCTTCTCACAGGGTATCGTCTGTACCCATTACCTCTTCAGTCTATGTTGTATGGTTGATACCGGTCCATATTTAATCAAGGTTCGCGATCAATGTCTCTTTTGGATCTGTCAATAGCTCTAACAGGATAAAAGGACCCGGAAGGGCCCCCAAGTTGATCATCTTCGACCCTAATTTTTAATTGATACCAATTATGTACGTCGTCCCAAGTTACAACCAGATATTCTATCAAATTTTTCTTCAACTGCTGTGAAGCCAACGAGCTTCGAGTATTGAGTCCCTGAGTAAAGGCCCGAACAGCCCAATCCTTCGCGACCGAGGGCAAGTCCATTCGTTCCATTTGAAATCGGGACACGAATTCCCTAAGCATCTCATTATCTCTCTGTTTCACTTTGAAAAGGTCTGACTTCCTGTTCTCGACCTTAATGGCCCCGGCGTGTGCTTTCTTGAAGGAGTCTGCAAGCATAGCAAATAAGTCAATACAATTAGGGGGTAAGTTGTGATACCATATCATAGATCCCTTTGACAAAGTTTCTCCGAACTTTTTCAATAGGAAAGACTCGATCTCATCATCCTCCAAGTCGTTCCCTTTAATGGCGCACGTGTAGGAGGTCACATTTTTATTTGGATAAGTTATTCCGTTGTACTTAGGAATTTCGGGCAAGCGGAACTTTGTTGGGATTGGCTTCGGAGCTGCGCTCAGAGGGAAAGGTTTCTGAACAAACTTCATGGAATCCAGTCCCTTCAATATCGGTGGCCCTCCTGAGATTTGGTCGACCCTGGAATTGTAAGTTTCTACCTTTTTGTCATTGGCTTCGATTTTCTTTTCTCCCTATTCTACCTGTTTTGTCAGTTCCTCGAGCATTTTTATGATTTCGGGGTTAGTCCCGGGTTCAGCTTCACTCGGCCTCTCCCTGATTGGTTCGTTTCTGTGAGTGATTTCCTGGGACGGATCGGGCTCAACTCTACTGGGGGCGCGACTTTGGTTCTGCAGCGGGGTTATCGCCGCATGTTGGGCTTGTAGTATTTAGAAGATCACTTTCAAGTTGATCCCATCTCCTTCACCGTTGTGTGTATTTTGGGTTGCCGATCGGACTCCCCCGCGGACGCCGTTCTCAGGATCGGTAGGCAGATTCACATTGATTACAGCATATGAATTAGTGTCGATCGGGTCCGCGGCCGGAACTCCGATGTGATCGATAGGTGGTACCTCGTTATTGGGTACAATATTGTTGTTCTCGTCGTGGTGACCGGACTCAGCATCCACATTTAAAGGTGCAGATTGGGAGTTTGACATTTTGAACTATGACCTGAAATTAAAGACACTTCAAAGAACAAGAGTAAAATAGGGTGCGTTATGGAAATTTGTATCAAATTGCACCATTATCCTTAGCCCCACGGTGGACGCCAAACTGTTTACCTTCAAAAATGGATAACAAATTTGTAAGTAATTTTACGGATACGTGAATTAATTCGATACAAACAACAAATTATGTAGATTAAACAAATAAAGATATAAGTAAATTTAAACCATGCGAGGAAGATGATTTCAGCCTTAATGAAATATCCGCCCTCGATCCAGATTCACAATGGCTAGCGTTGATGAACGAGTAGTAGTAGTACTACTAGTAGTAGTAGTAGTAGTATTGCTTTGAGATGTGTGTCATAATGTGTTCAATGAATACTCAGACTCCCCTTATATAGCAGGGGAACTTTACCCTAAGTACAATTTTATAAAAGGTAAAAATCTCCCGTTTAACTAATTACTGGATTCCCATTAGTATGTGTTGGGATATGTGTCGTGACACCCGGTTGGTCGCTGATATTACGGCCTTCCGTTAATCGTATTCGATTGCGCAATAATCTCTCTGAAGTCTCTTGGGATTTGGACCGATCACGGGGTCATGGACTCGATATACTCGGGGGCGGGCGTCGTGCCCCCGGTGCCTGACTCGATGAGTCCCTTACCTCGATTCCAGTTCCTTGTCATCGCGTCCCTTACTGGATTTATTTTATCAGAAATCAGACCGGCTTATAAATCCGATTTCACCCGTATACAAATATGAATTTAGAATGTCGAGTGTGAAGACATAAATAAGGGGGAAAAAACTATTCCATGATTTGTGGTACTGTAATACTGTTAAATCATTAATTGTGGGCATAACGCCTACATATGCTAATACTGTAAAAATTTTGCTATTATTGGAATAATAATTCAAAAAGTAGTATCATTTTCTAAAATACTTGTTTAAAAATGATCAAACATGCAGTTTTCTCAATCATGCCCCAAGGAAATATGGTTATGTTGTTGATGGCCTGCCATGGCATTTAAGGGAGGGGCATTGTTAGGAGTTGTCGTAATTTTTTTATCATATTTGGTTTTTTTATTTTTTGAAAGAAATGACAATATATTTACCATAATTAGTTTTTCCTTTTTGTAGAAGGAAATTATAATTCTTCCATGTTTAGCTAGTCATTTTTCTTGTAGGAAAAGATTTGGACTTCTATAAATTAAAAATCATTCTTTATCATTCAGCAGCATCCACAATGTAGCCATATGGGGTTTGAGAATCTTGTTTAGGGGGAGAACTTTACGGGACAAGTGTTAGTGTGTCACTTGTGTTTGCCTCTTCTTGAGGTTGTTCTCTCAATATTTTTGTATTCTCTTTTCTATAGTGGATTGTTCATCTCCACTGTGGACGTAGGTCAATTGACCGAACCACGTTAAATATTTGTATCTCTTTCGGTAGATTTCTCTTTTGTTCTTGGATTTATCGTCCTTAAAAGTTTGCTTTATTAGCTCCTACATGACACCTAATTATTTCGGTCCTAACTGGCACAAGGATTAATGGTTGTTATAGGAAGAAACATCCATCAAAACAGAGTAAACAACCACTGTATGTCAAATCAACTCTCCCTACCTATATATAATTGTACCTTTATACTTGAGGGCCTCATCTTACAAACACTATTAATTGTCAAGTTGAACGAAAATAAGCGGATTTTTGTGCGAGCTTATTGTCCATGGTTAACATGATAGTATAAATATTTTAGTTCAAGGGACAATGCTCGACTTCTAATATCTGATAACATAAGATAAAGCGGTTCACAGACAAAATGATATAGCTGATGCTTAGCAAAATGCCAAAAGTATGGGAAGCTGAGGCGGAGCTTGAGTACAATATATGGCTTTACGGGAATCCAGTATCTTTAATTGTCATGCCCCAATATGTGTATATATATATATTCAGAAATCTACTAAATATTTGATTATGAATTCAATTGTTATTATATATTAACTTGAAGTTACTATAGAAACTCATAAATCTTGGATCCGTCTTTGATAGGAAGGTCCAAGTTCATTCTTTGATAGGAAGGTCCGAGTTCCTACTTCAAAGATGAAGCTCGCCCTCTTATAATGTCCAGGGCATAAGATGGATAAAAAAGCAGAAACTTCAAGCTATTCCACTGCACATATGGTTCTTGACGACGCATAATCCAACACATGGAACTTGCAAAAGGAGGTCTGAGCACCACCACCAACAACAGCAACATACTCAGTGTAGGGTCTGGAGGAGGTTTGAGCACCATATTTGGAGCTGCTGGCTGGCTAGAAACTCTCCAAGTAATTTGTTGTTACAACATAAGTTTTATTCCTTATGACTGAAAATCTGTTATTTTATCTTCAAAAGTCAAAACTCAGGGATAATGGTTTGGTTCCTCTATGCTCTCAGCTAAAATGCCAAACTTGGTCCCAGCCTCAATTTTATCTTTCAATTTATGCATATTTGCATCCAAAGTCCAAACTCATTAAAAAGGCCCAAACCGCCAGAGTATGGGAGGATATCTAAGAACATGTACTCTAGTATGATAACTGGGACATATGAAACAAAGATGACTGGTTAGATTGGAGAAGTTGCCCCTGATGTACAACGTTAGATGGCTTGGTGAAGACCCCAAGCAGTAATCATGAATTATGTTGAAAAAAGAAAAAATGAAGCATACAAGTAAATAGAAAATAAAAAATAGACTGTTCCAAGGATCTCTAATATTATTCTAATTACAGATATTCAAAAGAGAGAAGGACATTCAATAAAATTTTGCAATTGCTACAAATACCAAAACAGAAAACACATTTACTTTGCAAACATTTCGGTGTCAGGGGAAGAAGATGGAAGAAAACTTACCTTTTACTATCATGTAATAGATCATCATCTTGTGTCTGATCAGCTAGCAATTACAAAATAATGTCTGTATATTGCATCTAAAATATGAACTCAACTTATGCTCAATCTCTAACCAACAGCCTGCTCTTTTCTAACTTGTCTCTCATTCATAAGCTGATACTCTAGTTTTTGGATTGTAGAGATCAACTCTTCTCTACATACTTTTGAGTTGTTCATGTAGATTGTAGACTAATATTTCCATCAACAGAGATGAGAGGCCTCTAAACATCAGCGTGTATACAATCATAAGAATCCTAAGATTACAGAAACGGATGTTGGTTGGAAAATGAAGACAGTGCAGCAGCTTTTGTGAAATCATTCAATGAGGTTTAAAGGTTTTTCCAAAATTCAGTTCAAGACTAGCCTTTCCAAAGCAGGTTTAGTTACGTAAACAAACAAACAAACAAACAAACTGAGAATAATCAACTAAACTAGAACTCCTTAGCTAAGTATTTTGGATACTAATCTAACAAATTTGATCACTAACAAAGATCAACCATGAATAATTGACAGAAACAAACGTCAAATACTTTGAGCAAGAGGGCAGTAAATAACGCCGTGTAAGCAAATATTCAGCCTTTAAGCTAACAAAAAATTGAGAGTAAAACCAAGCACCTCAGTTTCCAGTATGCCACTGCGACCTCTGCATTAGAATCATTACCTAGTGCATCAGACGGATAAGCAGTAAGAAAATTGTTCCTAATAGAAGAAAGGAAGATTTGAATGTTGTAAAGGCATTGAAGAAAAGACATATCACAATAACTATAAATGAATGCTTGGACACCTTTGAATGAAATATGTTAGAAGTATTAATTACGGAAAATTGGCTTCATAATCATTTAAGAAAGGATGTGCGCTTGGACACCACTAAATGAGTCAAGATGAAGAAAAAAAAAACCATTATTTGGTACTAAACTCGTAGTATTTCACTTTTGGAGTGAAATAATAAAACTGAGAATGATGTCAAAGATATCATGGGAAGTTTAACAAACAAGTAGTATAATACAAAAGAAACTGATTCAATGCTAAATCTGCCAACATTGCAGTTTGTTTCAATGAGCCTGTGCAACATCCATAAGCCACGCTACCATAGTTTGTTGCTAAGTCCAACATCATAGACCTTGTTAACAACTAAACTTGGAAAGCTCCCATTTCTTATGAAAAAGCCATATACTACATACAAAAATTTAAGCAGATTCTACTCTGGCAATTTGGGAAAGACTTGCTTAAGATTTTACTAGTAGATTCAACACCATGGGAGAACAGTACACAACTAGCAATATCTTACTTGGGGTAAGAGAATAGTCGTAAACATATGTCCTCCCATTTGGCAGTCACCACATTTACAATCCCATTTCAAGTGTGAGAATTGAGCAATGGAGTCCCAGATTTTGAAGATAATATGGCTTATAAAGGTCACAAGTTTATTCATTCTTAGGAAGATGCTAATTAATCAAATGCCATGACATTGTAAATTAGTTATTTAGTTGCATCGAATTAGCCACTATTATTTTTCATCTGTATGCCAGATAGCTAGTCTCAACGCCTACTTTCTTTGCTTAAGTAGAAAAATGCTTACACTTAATGGCGTAGCTAAAAATGCATCAGTCTATTAATGATCAAAGAAATATTCCATTTATTGATGTAACTACTGAAAGAAGAAGAGATTTTCTCTCTCTATACTGGCATCAAATCAAAGATATAGTCTAGTGAAGAAGACCCCAAAGTTTACTTTATATCAAAAGTAAATAAAAGAAGACCTTCGGAGTCTCCTTCAGGGAATTGAAATAGTGTCATTGCTCCCATATTCTATCAGTTAAGCATGCAAGTTTATTGCAAACTTTCTTCCAAACCCAACAATAGATTCAGAAGAATCACTTTGGAAAGTGAGCCATTTCATATCTGTACATGTAAAAAGTTCGAGCAGTGTGATATTTCATAAAAAATAAATAACAACGCACAACCATTTCTATCAGCAAAGTCTATAGTTGGAGTGTTCTTCGCTGTGAAATTTTATCTCTGAAGGGGAGAGAAACAAAACAGTCAAATTACCGACACACTTCATATCTCGAGAAGCGGCAAGAAAAAATGAAAAAGAACCAATTGCATGATAACACTTCCCCCTAAGCATGCACAGGTTGTTCAGCCGTTTCCTGGATTTGTTTTGTTTTATCTATTTATTCTTTCCTTCACTAGTAGGGGTAAGGCCTGCATACACACTACCCTCCCCAGACCCCAAGCATGTGAATAGACTGGGTATGTTGTTGTTGTTGTATCTATTTATTCTTTAATACTATCCAATGAAGAAGTACATACCTTCTCAATTTTTCTAATTAGATTGATGGACTATCAGAAAATGCTAACAGCAATTGCAAGTTGCGGGAATACAATTCCCTTCCTGGATTGCACAATCATGAGATAAGGTGAAGTATCTTTTGTTTGTTGCTAAACTCAGTTAACTTCAGGCTTTGAAAGATTGTTAATTCCCGCTTTTATTCATCTACTAGCACATACTACTCCTAAGCCAGTCCAGAAACTGAGATAGATGTTTAGAGAATTGACACTAGCAACACCTAGAGCATAAAAGAGGCAAAAACAAGGGATATTACAAAATGAACATGTCACATATAGAATAAATTCAGCGATAGAAGCTGACAATTAAGATTTATCCAAACCAAAAAGTACGTCAGTATTTATGTGTAATGTGCAAGTAGTACACATAGAGGATAAATTTAGAGGTCACATTAAAAGTGGTCTGGCCATGTCTTATGCAACCTCCAAATGTGCCGATCAGTATGTATAATCTAGTTCCAGGATTCAAACATGAATTAAAAATCAAAATGAGAGAAACAGGCTTATTAAAGGTTAACATTTCCCACATTTAGTATACGATTTGAAAGAATACCAGCATCCAACCTAAAAGTGTAACGCAAGGAAACAAGCAGCCTAATACTTTATTAAAATTCTTCAACACCAAGTGCAGGACACACTTCTCTTACAAAACTAAAAGTGAATTTTTTTTACAACTAAGCAAGTAAATTTCTTCTTGTGCCACGGCTGTGATGTAAATATCAATTAGTGTGATTATGAAAATTAATAAGATAAAGAGAAACTTCTCATAGTCTCGCATATCATCGTGAGCATCAATTCCATCATCCCACTCCAATTTATGTCATGAAGTTATCACAAGGAACGTATATGATGTAACGGCTGGAAACGTTGTGTTCAAATTGTACATGTGCCAAAACTTTCTGATCTCCATCGAGAACCCCAAAAGGAAGGTGTCGTAGTTAAACCAAAGAATAAATATAACATGCACAAGTGACAAGTGCTACCAATAATCTCCACATGAACAAACCCCATCCTTGAAATGGTGAAATCGATTGATGTCTCTGACTAGAATTTCTCTGTTTGTATATTTTGAAATGAGCTTAGTGAAGGAGTGACAGTCTTCACATAACCTCAAGTTCTTACTAATCCTTATAGTCTCTCCTTTACTGTTATTAATCAACCCAAAGGCAACTGCTAATTTCTCACTGTGACCCAATAAAATACGTTCTTTCTCCTCTTCTTCAAGATCATACAGCACGATTCTGGTATTTGGCACATACCCATTCTGCTTCATCTCCATTGACAGTTTTAGCAACAAAGCATGAATTTGCTCAATTTGTGGGTTAATTTCATCAACTGACTGAAGACAGTAGATTTTTCTCTTTACTTCAATCCAGCTGCAACCAGAGATTTTCCGCAACCCTTTGACTTCCAAAAGCTTCCTAACTCGTTTTACCTCATCCCACATCCTAGCTTCTGCATAAATGTCAGCCAAAAGTACATAGTTCCCAGCATTTGTGGGTTCAAGCTCGAACAACCTTCTGCTTGCCCTCTCTGCAAGGTCAACATTACAATGAATCCTACATGATCCAAGAAGAGACCCCCAAACTTTGGGTCCTGGTTCAATCCGCATATCTTGTATGATTATAGCGGCTTCTTCTAATTGGTTGGCTCTTCCAAGAAGATCAACCATGCAAGCATAGTGCTCCACACTAGGGTACATATTATGTTCTTTTGACATTGAATCAAACAAACGTTTCCCCTCCGCAACAAGCCCTGCATGACTGCAAGCTCCCAATACACTAACGAATGATATTGGACTTGGTGATACTCCATGCCGAATCATTTCTCTAAAAATTTCAATGGCTTTGGCCCCAAATCCATGTATTCCATAGCTTGAAATCATGGAATTCCATGCAACAACATCCCTCTTGCCCATCTGATCAAACACTCTTCGTCCCAACTCTAGAGCACCACACCTTGCATACATTGTCACAAGAGCACTGAGAACGGGCAAAATAGAGTCAAGCCCTTTCCTAAGTATGTATCCATGTAATAGCTTCCCTTGCTCTAGTGCAGCCAGTGCTGCACATGCTTGAAGAACACTAACCATAGTCACTGAATTTGGCAACAAATCGTAGCTCATCATTTCACGAAAAAGCTCCAAAGCCTCAAGAGGTTTCCCATTCTTTGCGTAACATGCAATCATCGCGCTCCAAGAAACCAAATTTTTCTCTGGCATCTCATAGAACAAACAGCTTGCAGTGCCTACACGACCAAACCTAGCATACACATCAATTAAGGTTGTCATAATATGCAGATGACGATCATAACCATGTCTCAATATGTGCCCATGAATTTCCTTCCCCTTTTCGAGTGATGATGATGATTCAGAAGCAACACAAGCTTTGAGCACGTACGTATACGTGAACCTATCTGATGGGATTCCAATGCAATTCATACGTCTGTAAAAGTCCAAAACCTCTTCACCATGGCCAGCTAAAGTCAATGCCCGGAAAAAGGCGTTCCAAACGAAGATGGTTCGGTTCGAAATTTTATCAAACACTTGGCGGACGTGGTCGATACAGCCCAGGTGGGAGTACATATTAATGAGTTTGGTAGCCAAAAAAGGATCTTGATCAAACCCATCATCAATGAGTTTATGGTGAACAGTTAAAGCGTGGGAGAGGGAGTGATTTTGGGAGCAGGAAAGTATGAGCAGCTCGTAGGTACGTTGGGTGGGATTGGGCTCCTGAAAGAGGAGCTGAAGGGCTTCTTTCAGATGTCCTTTTTTGCAAAGAGATTGAATAGAATCGTTGTAATTATGGCTAGAAGAAGTAGTGGGGTTTGGGTTGCTGACAATGTGGGTGCTACTGCTGGTGGTACAGTGGATTGAGGTTGGACGATATGAATAAGAAGAAGTGAAGAGGGGACTAGTTTGGTGCAAAAAGTAGAAGGGAAGGTAAGAAGAAGGAGGAGGTTGAAGAAGAGATGGAGGAGGACATTGAAGCGACCACATTTACACCATCACAACTTCGAATTCCCGGCAGCGGAATGCGGAGCCAAATAACTCGCTGAAGTCTGAATATTGATTTCTTTTTCCTGAATGAACTGAAGGAAAATATCAGTTGGTCTCTGTCTCTTTTATCATTCAATGTTCTGGAGTGATGTGGGGCAATTTGGATTCATACGTGTATAGCAGCTACCTTTCAACATATACCTTATTTTTTAAAATTATTAATTTGGTAGTCAGCTGATAAAAAATCCGAATTAATATGATCATTCTACCCCCTGACAAAACATATAAAAACACTTTACGATTTGAATCACGCACAAAACACTTCACCGATCCTCCTCCATCACTCCGTCTCTTCTCAGATCTCCTCTCCCAAACCAGAAATTTGAACCAGACATTCAAAAATTCAAATTGTAAGTTTTCGAATCTGATTGATGTTCATGATACCTGAGATTTTCAATGACGAAGTTTTGGACTGCATAACATGCTGTAGTTTTTGCTAAAGTTTTTGGTTTATTTGCTAAATAATTTATTTTTTTTGGCTAAACTTCAACACTAATAATATGTTTAAGTTATGTATTGTGTTCTATAATTTTTTGATGAGTTTTTTAAAAAATTTAAGCATATATGCTGACGTTATTAAGTTCATTTTTCAAACACTTCAGCATAAATGCTGAAGTTTTTCTTTAATTAAGGTATTTTTTGACTTTATAGAAAAAATAATATTAAAAAAACGCAGAAA